>JAJSOM010000187.1:0-31167 GCA_023052935.1 Piezodorus guildinii
AATTTGATGGTTTAGTGGAGCCCCATAGCTCAACTCCGTACGTCCAGATAGGCCTTATGATGGTAATATAGATGAGCTTTTTGTAGTTAGGTAGAAGGTTAGAGCGTCTATCCAGTAAGTGTTGAAGTAAGCGAAAGTGTTGGCCTGTTTCTTGTCGTTTCAGTTTTGTGTGCGGATTCCAAGTTAGTCGTTTGTCGAGTAGGAGTCCTAGGTAGCGGATCTGTTCAACTGGAACGAGCGGAATATTATTAAAGGATACTGTAGGGCAGGATGTCATAGGTTTACGACGTAGGGTGAAGGTAATTTGGTGGGATTTGTTGGAATTTATTTCTATTCTCCAATTCTGACACCATACCTCAAGGTCTCTGATGTGGGATTGGAGATTTTGAGAGGCAACAGTGGGCTCATTATAGATAGAATGGGTCCTAGGATACTGCCTTGAGGAACACCAGCAGACTGGGTAAAAATGGGTGAATAGGAACTATTATTATTGATTCTGAAGGATCTGTCAGAAAGGTAGGACTGGATAATGAGGAAGTACGTAGGAGGCAGGAATTCACGGAGTTTGTAAAGCAGTCCCGGGTGCCAGACTCGGTCTAAGGCCTTCATCACTCTTTATTAACTTTTACGAGCTTGTCTTGAAATAATATTTATTTTTTAAAAATCCGAAATCTATTTTCTTAAATCAATATTACTGTTTTTACTACCTTGTGAGTATAATTTATTAGATAGCATCGCAGCGACTAAAATGGGTGAACAAGGAATTTCGAAAAAGGCGGTATTTGCTGCACCGGTTCAGCGAATAACCGATTGCAAGGTAGAGAGGTTGGCCGAAACGCCGCACAGTGGGCAAAATCACCAATTTAGGTGGACAAAAGTCAAGTCAATTTGGAATTTTCTCATGCTTCACCTTTTTATTATAAGTTAGCAAGACCCTTTATACTACTATTTCCCGTCATACCGTGTTTATAAATAAATAGTAAATGAGCGAAACATTCCTGTTCGCACAAGTGCCTAATAATCGAAAGTGGGATTATCTTTATTCGATGGCCATTTATTGTGTTCAAGATGCGTTTAGATCAATTTTTTTTTTGCTTTTATCTAACAATAGACATTGCTGAGACAAGTAAGACATTATATTTCCACACTCCTTATTGAATATACATTGCAATCTAACTGTAGAGTTAATTTAGAAATTTGTAAATGTAAGTCCTTATTCAATAACGGAAAAATACACAACCCCAATGATTTGTTTCATCAATCATTTTAGACTTTAAATATTACAAAGAATGTTTGTGATTTTTTGCGTTTTGGGTGATACAAATTTTTGAAACACTGCGAATCAAAAGTTTTACAATCCCTTATAATTTCAAGAGTTTCCTAAACTACATAAAACACATTTACCAGCAGATTTCGGCAACTCCGGGCGATAATTAGATTTTTTTTCCATTATTTTTCCCGTATTCTGGTACTTCAAACGTAAAATGTAGGGGTGTTTTGGATTTTATCAAAAAAATTTGATTTTTGACCACTGTGCGTTCGCCAATCGTGTCAAATAATTAATTAGTTTCTATAATTGTTGTTATTATTTTTCATATTTTTCTCGTAATCTGGGAAACCAAAGGTTAAATATGGTCAAGTTTCAGAATTTTGACCACCTAAATCGGAATTTTGACCACCTAAATATTTTTCACTGTGCGTCGATGGGAGGATTGAGTCAAGTCTGACCACAGGTGGCTTGGGGTTAAACGATGATCATTGGTTGGATCTATGTAGGCAACATCTGGTGGTATCGGCATTGTACTTTCTGGTTTGCTGAGCCTATTATTATTAATATTATAAATAACGTAATTATACTACAAATATATTATTGAGAAATAATACAATATTGATTTTGGCAATGAGTATTAGTGTTAAAAGAAATTATTTACATCATATGTATAGAAAAAAAAGTAGATATAGATTTAAAATATTTTATTTCCAATAAGGAGACTATCTATCAAACAAATATGATTTTCATAATTCGGACACTAAATGATAACAGAAAGTGATAAAACTCTAACTAACAAAACATTTAAAAAACATCTCATGTTTTGAACGGCAAAAGTACAGATTTTTACGTTTAAATCAAGGTA
Organism: Piezodorus guildinii; assembly: GCA_023052935.1. NCBI lineage: Eukaryota > Metazoa > Arthropoda > Insecta > Hemiptera > Pentatomidae > Piezodorus > Piezodorus guildinii. Next base: position 2,136 of record JAJSOM010000187.1, read on the forward strand.
CGGAGAAGAGCTATGGGCCTCTACCAAACCATCAAATTCTTCTCGTATCCAATCCTTACAATCCAAAATCCTTCGTAAAATCCTTAACGCTCCTTACTTTGTCACGAATAAGCTCATTCACAAAGACCTTAATGTTCCATATGTCGCTGACTTAGCCCGAACCAGGTACCGTTCCTTCCATGACAAACTCCATTCCCTCTACAATCCATTAGTTTCAGTCCTTGCTTCCTCATCGATTCCTGATAATCCTCCGAGGCGTCTGGAAAGAAGATGGAAATATTTTTAAAGTGCTGCCGATGGGTGACATTTCTTCATGTATTTCATGTCAGATTACTATATCTATCACATTTACTTGTTGTATATAACTATACAGTTGTAAATATCAATAAATATGTTAAATAAATAAATAAAAATCAAGGTAAATTGAGGAAAATATACCATTATTTACGTAGTTTCCTTATGCTTTGTTGCCATTAGCAGACAATGCCTAATGAAGTTTACAATATGAAATATCCGGCACGACACTGCTAATAAATACAGCGTTCAGAGGACAATGCATCGGAATTTCCTGTAGCTTTGCTAATAATAGTGATATTTTTCTAACATTTTTCCTGCTTGTTAAATCAGGGATGCATTGCTATAGCATTCAATGAAATGTATCAGAATCGGGGAATAAAAAAAAAATGCAATCAATATCACCAAATAACGTTTTATTGTTTTCGTAAACTCAAGACTTCCTGTCCTTTAGTATTATCTAATAATATTCCGCTTGGACTAGGTTGAATAGATCCAATAATCTATTTATTATTATTTCGTAAAAAAACTTTGTTTTTCCTCGGATTCTGCAACTTGCGTCACATCCCGAAACTCAGTATTTCAGAACGCCAGTGCTCCCTGTCCCTGCAGTCCTCCTCCGTCAAGCCTCTGGCCGCCATGTCCTTCCTCACACTCTCTATCCACGTTTTGCGGGGTCTTCCTCGTCTTCGCCTCTTCTGCGGGGAGTACTTTATCATTTTATGTGGCCACCGCGTCCCTTCCATCCTCATGACAGGGCCATACCACATGAGTCTCTCCTTTGATATCTCATTCAAGATGTTCAGCTCAGCCCCTACTTTTTTTCTTATTTCCACATTAGGGATTCTTTGCAGCCTGGATATGCCGCAGGCTCTTCTCCAAATTAGACTAATTATTTAAATCGCGCTCGCTCAAAAATGGGTTTATTATAACTTTTTTGTATTTATTGGATACTAGGATCAGTAGCTGCGTTCCCAAAAGGTTCGTTACCAATTATACTTTTAATTTTAATCGCGCTCGCTCAAATATGGGTTTATTATAATTTTTTCGTATTTATTGGATACTAGGCTCAGTAGCTGCGTTATGGGGGGTTCTATCCTGACCATTCTATTAAGTATTCGTGTGCTCGCTCCAATATGGGGTTATTATAACTTTTTCGCATTTATTCACTATTAGGTTGAGTTGTTGCGTTACGAAGGGCTTTGTCCCGATTATTCTATTTATTTTATGTGTGCTTGCTCAAATATGGGTTTATTATAACAGTTTCGTATTTAGCTGATACCTGATAATAGTTGCGTTACCAACGGTTCTTATGATTATCATTTAATTTTAACATTTCTCCTTCTAGAATAGATTTATTTTATTACTAATTTCTGTATATTGTTTTTCAGTTTGACTGATAAACATTTTATTGGTTTTATGTTCGTTCGGATAAAAATTGATTTGTTTTAACTTCTTCGTGTTTCTTTTCTATGCTAATTTCTGTATTTGAGTTTTGGTGGGTTTAGTTAGTGTTTTTTTAGTCAGTTGGTCTATAGTATGTTTATTTCGTGTTTTTTGTAACTTTTCATTAATTGGGTTACCGCTAATCCTTTTTATAAGGATAATAAGTTATATCTTTGCTTAATATTTTGGAGTTTGATAATAATTAGCTGAACAGAACGATTTTATACGCTTATTTTTATTTGATGAAATAAATTCAAACAAAATCTACTCTAAAGCAACCAACTGAAATCGATAATACCATTAACAAAACCCTTTAAGAAGTAATTCTATTTTCAACTATAAAAATAATACGAACATGTTAAGATAAACCTCTGCATGAGTTAGCGCTATTAAAATTAAAAGTATAATCTGTAACGAGCCCTTGGTTACGCCGTGACTGAGCCTAATAGCGAATAAATACGAAAAAGTTATAATAAACCAATGTTGGAGCGAGCACACGAATAATTATTGGAATGGTCGGAATAGAACCCCCCATAACGCAGCAACTGAGCCTAATAGCGAATAAATACGAAAAAGTTATAATAAACCCATACTTGAGCGAGCGCGATTAAAATTAATAGTATAATCGGTAACGAACCTTTGAGAACGCAGCTACTGATCCTAGTATCCAATAAATACGAAAAAGTTATAATAAACCCATAATTGAGCGAGCGCGATTAAAATTAATAGTCTAATTGGTAACGAACATAGTATAAAATCGTTCTGTTCAGCTAATTATTATCAAACTCCAAAATATTAACCAGAGAGATAACTTATTATCCTGATAAAAAGGATTAGAGGTAACCCAATTGATGAAAAGTTACAAAAAACACGAAATAAACATACAATAGACCAACTGACTAAAAAAACACATTCACTAACTAAACACCCCAAAACTCAAATACAGAAATTAGCATATAAAAGAAACACGAAGAAGTTAAAACAAATCAATTTTTATCCGAACAAACTTAAAACCAATACCGGGCGATGCTACAGCGGGAGTCATAAATTTTGCCCAAGTTTAATTAGGATAGGAGACTTTAACGAGTACCTGACATCGCACAGGCTCGGGACTCCTCAGAAGGACGGCATAGCTAAGGATTTTTTACTCCACTTAAAAAATCTTAGGACTACCTGCGGGTTTGAACCCGTGACCTTTGGCATAGAAGGCTGTTATGCTAGCCACAAAAAATCTCAAAAATCTCACAAAACACAAAAAGTTCAGTAATATTTAAGGTGAAATATCTCAAAAGGGACTGAGTGAAAATGATGGAACTCGTGCAGGTTATATCAGTTATATTATTAGTACTAAAGGATAAAATTTAATTTTAAAAAATAGGATCATAATATATAAGTTGTTATAATAATTATTTAAATTATATCTTTACGCAATGTCAGTAATTTGGAAAGATTTTCGATTTTGTGATAGGTCTAATGAACCATTCGAGTAAACGCTAAAGTTTAAGCAATTGAATTAATTTAGGAATCACATGTGGTCCAGGATTATCCCCCGTTGGGTAATTCAAGCCAAGTTCTGGAGTAGCTGGGTCGAGTGTACGGCGTTAAACCTAAGTAGGCGATATGGTAAGCTTTGCAACGGATCGTCACTACCTTGCGGGACTCGTACGCAACTTCTTGTTCGTCCAATGTGTTCCGTATCTCCTTTACTTTATGCTCTATATAATTTATAAAGTGAAATGAAAATAATTTTTATCCTGAAACAAATAGTCCTCTAAGAATAACAAAAATGTACATAACAAATGGTATTAGTCTGGTCTTTTAAGACTTAAGTATAAATGTATAACTGAAAGATTTTGCAACGATGAATAGTTGTCTTTTTATAGCTTATGATATCACATATGTTGGGAAGATTGATGGTTTAGGAGATGGAGAAATAACATATATTTAAAATTAGTTAAGAAAGACTAACTTGGAACCCGCATACTAGACTTATACGTCAATAAATATTTGGCCAATTATACAGACTGTTAAACAGAAAATCTCCAATTTCTATTGAAAACAAATCGCTAATTTACAAGACAGTACTGAAACCTATCCGGACCTATGGAATTGAACTGTGAGAGACAGCCAAATTTTCAACATCAAACGTATTCAATCCAAAGTCATCCGGACAATAGTTAATGCTCCTTATTATGTCACTGACCATACCTTACACCACGACCTAAATATTCCATTTATTTCATTACACTCTTATCCATCACCCCTATCCGTTAGCTCAATCCCTATCCAGCTCCACACTCTCTTACCATCCCCCTAGAAGGTTGAAACGGCAGTGGCCTCGAGACCTCTTGTAAACATGTATATTGGAGTTCTAACATTGTCTAGATTCTCCACTCACTTGCTGTATGCTTGAGGATTGTATATAGGTATTTAGTACGTATTCTTATTGTATATATTATATTGTATTATTATTTTATATTTATTGTTTTGTATTTATTTTGTGAATGTATTATGAATGATGTACTTGTTCACTATTTTAAATTTCCTAATTAGGACAGATGTAAAAATTGTTTTGTTTTTATTAGAAAAAAAAAAAGAAGTAGTTAAGGATAAGGCTTTACGAATGGATATAGGCAAGGAATTCTGAAATAGGGAATCACGAACGACAAAGAATTTTTGAAGGAGGTGGATCTGAGGGAAGTTACAGGATTATGGATTGGGATCTAATGAATGGACAGAGGACTTGTTTCTGATAAGCATATCAAGAATATAAGGATGTTGAAAACTCGAAAGGAGCGCCGGGGTATTCCACATGTGAATCTAATGAAACGATTCATAAGTATTTTGAGTATTTGAGTACATCAAATATCTCAAACAGCCGTAGGGTCTTCTTAAGTCACAGTAGGGAAAAGTGAATAAAGAGATAATATGAAAGATAGGCATAAGACCTGTTTGAGCCTGGAAATTATAATTTTTTTTTTTTTTTTTTACCTGTATATATTTTGTTTATAATTAAAAATCAAATCAAATTAAAAATAGTTTTTAATGAGGAAAATATTTTTTTTTTGTTAGTTTATATATTATTCAAGTGCAGTTAGGGATTAGACTGATAACAGTGTCCCCCTTGCCCTCAAGCCAGTACCGTTGGAACCAGCTAGCTTAGAGGACGTGTTTATCGATTGGCGCCTTCACCAATTTATCGATCAGGACTTCATTTCGTTGACTTCTCGAAGATCACCATCCTTCCATGGAGAGTCGCCTACCCGTCGTACGGAAGCTAAGTTTTAATAGAAGAACCTTTTTTTTTATTTGTTTATAAATCAAATTGTTTTCATATTATATAGTGTAAATTTTCCTCATTTTTTTTTATTAAACTTTTATTTATTTTTCATTACGTTCAATTTTATCCTTTTATTTAATATTACCTTTTTTTATTTTTTTTGAATGATTAAGTACTCAAGACCAGCTCATTTCGAAACGGGATCGAGTCTACATTTTCTCATTGAGTTTTATTGTCACTCATCCCAACATAAGTTTGGTCCTCCGGCAGCCAGATTTTGAGTATTTAATTGTTAGTTTAATCGTATATTAACCAAATAAATTTAACCATTTATTTAATTATTATTTATTGAAGATTTGATTTTCTTTAAATATTTCTTTAAATTTTTTTTGTGTAATTTCCAGGCTTAAATATTTTATTATTCGTTCCAATATCATTTTTTTATTAACAGCTCTATAATGCCACCTAAAACACCATCTTCTAAGGGGGATTTTGATTTAGAACTTTTAGTTGAGGAATTTAAAGATCTCGCCGATGATATATTGGAAACATGTACATTGGGGCGCGCATCGAGTTCCGATCCTAGTAAAAAGGGATTATTTAGGGCAAAAATTTCTCGACTAGATTCCACCCACGAGAAATTTATTGATAAATATAATGAAATTAGGAAAATATCAAAAGTAATGGGGGAACCTACCGAAGAGTACAAAGAATTAAAAGATAAAATAAGAAACAAATTTTATGAGGCATTATCGTTTGATATTTCGCCCGGGTCTAATAAGGAATCCGCCATTACTGATGCATCTCTACGTGATACGCATGCGCGAGATTCTAATTTTCATCTGCGACTTCCTATAATTAATATCCCTTCGTTTTCAGGAAATATATCGGAATGGCCTGCATTTAAAGACACTTTTGTCTCTCTAATTCATGAAAATGAGGATCTTAGTGAAGTCCAAAAATTTCATTACCTAAAATCGAATTTGAAAGGCGCTGCAGCACAAACAATATCGGCTATTCAAATATCACAACAAGGATATACCACAGCTTGGGAGGCTCTTACTAAGCGTTTTGACAGTCTAAGAATTCAGGCAACCCATCATTTAGTAAATATTTTTAATTTTCCAACGCTGGCCAAACATTCGTTGTCTTCTTTAGAAAATTTGTCATCGACTGTTTTAGAGAGCGCTACGGCATTTCTTAAATTGAAGCTCCCAGATCCATCTGGTTTTATATTGTACACTTACATTCTTCGATTGTTGGATCATAAAACTAGAGAGCGTTTCGAGATGAAATTTAGTTCGAAACCCGAATTACCCACTTTTCAAGAATTTTCTGAATTTATTACTCAACAAATAGTGGAGCTGCAATCGACAGCTTTAACCTCGACCTCCAGATGTTCTCCGTCGTACACTGATGACAGGAAAATTCCAAAACGAGTCCTCATGTCCAATATAAATTGTAATATTGTTTGTCCAATGTGTAATAGCTCTCATCGCATTGTTTATTGTTCTTCGTTTCGAAAAATGAATCCTAAACAAAGATTCGATCAGATGAAAATTTTAAATCGTTGCTTGAATTGCTTCGGATTAGGTCATTCTCTTGCTAAGTGTCCATCAAAACATTCGTGTAAGTATTGTAGCCGCCGGCATCATAGCTTACTCCATTTTTCGACCTTCGAAACACCTACTCATAATAATCAAAATAGTAGGAAAACCAATTACCCTGGACCAAGCAACGAGATTACCAATCAATCTTCAGTTCCACGTATTTCCCACCAGCCGCCTCAGCTTCAGACAAACTCCAATGAACCTTCACTATCAAATAATACCACTATTCTTTCGTCATCAACTTCTGGAAATCTTAATGTTCTACTTGGTACAGCTCAAGCAAGAATAAAGGACAATTTTGGACAATATCATCGTTTGAGGATACTAATAGATAGTGGGTCCCAAAGGTCATTTATCACCTCACAACTTGTGAAGAAATTGGGGCTATCAAAATTTAGAAATCCTCATCAAATAGTAGGTTTTGGGAACCAACCAATTTCGGGGGGAAAATACCGAGTTTCATGTTCACTCATACCTGAAACAGAAGATCGTCCTGAGATGGAAACTTGCGCTATTGTAATTGACCAAATTAGTTCAAACATGCCCTCTAATCCAATTCCCAGCCAGGTGATGGATAAATTTAGAGATTTAAAACTGGCCGATCCAATATGCCATTTACCAGGTCCTATCGATTTTTTATTGGGTGCCGATTTATTTGGTGATGTACTAACGGGTAAAATACAAAAGACCTCAGAAGGGTTCCCTAATGCTCTTAATACGGTATTTGGTTGGATATTAGTTGGACCAATTCCTAATGGGCCGCCAAACTCATTCTCTACAGCGATGTTTACTGTAGCCGAAACAGATATTGAAGAGGAAACATTACCGTGTATTATGAATAAATTTTGGGAGATCGAGGAAGTCTCTACAGTTCCACAGTCGAATCCTGAAGATATTAAGGCTGAAGAACATTTTAAAAGGTCTCACACGAGGGATGATCAGGGCAGATATATAGTTAGTCTACCATTCAGAAGCAAATCGTTTAATTTACAAGTTTCGAGACTAATTGCCATCCATCGTTTCTTGAAGTTAGAGGAGAAGTTGACCAAGAACCCTAACCTGAGACTTGAATATGATAATGTATTTCAAGAGTACCTCAGCAAACAATACCTTTCGCCTACATCTCGACCAGGAAAATTCTTCCTTCCGCATCATGGAATTTACAAGGATAGCTCTTCCACACATCTGCGTATTGTCTTTGATGCTTCTGCAACTACTGCATCGGGGTCATTAAACAGTCATCTTCTAACAGGGCCTAAATTACAGCACGATATAAAGGATATCTTGTTAAAATTCCGTTTACCTCAATATGTAATATCCGCCGATATATGCCAAATGTTTCTACAAATTTTGATTCACCCCGAAGATCGATTGTTCTAACACCTATTTTTTCGTTTCAACCATGCTGATGCCATTCAGGAATATGAATTTAATCGCTTGCCCTTTGGATTATCGTGTTCTCCTTTCCTAGCCATAAGGGTAATCCACCAACTTGTCGTAGATGAAGGACATAAATATCCACTTGCTTCACAAGCTTTATTAGGAAATATGTATATCGACGATCTGTTGACTGGTGCTGAAACACTAGAAGAGGCCTTGAAACTACAAAAAGAGCTTATTGACCTGCTAAATAAAGGGGGTTTCACACTGAAGAAGTGGTTTAGCAACGACCATCAGCTTACAAGAAATGTATCTGAAGGGATTGATTCCACTGTATCATTTAGTAACATGGAAGACAAAGCAATTAAAATCTTGGGTATGCAGTGGGAACCAAACCATGATCGGTTATCGTACCGTGTCACACCAAGAGACATCGTTTATACAAAAAGAGGTCTCATGTCTACTATAGCCCGTGTGTATGATTCATTGGGATATTTGGCACCTGTTGTTTTTAGAGCGAAGACACTTTTACAACAACTCTGGAGGCTCAAGATTGGTTGGGACGATCCGATTCCTATGAACATTCAGAAACGATGGCACACGTTTTTCACGGAATTACCTAAGTTGGCCGAAATAAGCATTCCCAGGAGAATAATTTCAAATAGAAAATTACGGAACTGCCTAGTTGGGTTTTCGGATGCTTCGTCGTTTGGATATGCAGCAGTCATTTATTTTAGAAGTGAGAGTGAAACAGGCCATGTCACAACAAATCTTGTTTTTGCTAAAACGAAATTGGCTCCCTTGAAACCAGTCACCATTCCGAGGCTGGAACTCTGCGCCGCAGTACTATTAGTGAAAATCTTAAAGGCTCTTCAAGAATTTTTATCACAATTCCAGGACATGGCAGTAATTTTACTGTCTGATTCAGCGACTGTGTTAGCTTGGCTTCAAATGCCATTCCATCAAATGAAGACATTCGTAGCTAATAGGGTTGGGAAAATTCTGGATTTATCTAAGTCAGCTTCCTGGCACCATATTCGCTCCCAATATAATGCAGCTGATGTCGCCTCTCGTGGTGTCGATTCTACAGACCTAATTCATGATACATCTTGGTGGATAGGACCTGATTGGCTGCGACTTCCTAAGGCAGAATGGCCTTTAGATCAAATAGATATTTGTAATACTCCACCACTAGCAGAAATTAAATCAGAAGTAATGGTTATGTTAACACATAGTAAAAATACTCTGGAAGTCATAGAAGAAATTAACAAGTTTTCTTCATTTACCAAACTCATTAGAGTTTTCAGCTATATTCGCAGATTCTGTAATAACGTCAGACCCCACAAGAATGAAAGAAAAATTGGTTCATTAAAGTTGAATGAAGTTAGAGACACCACTACTATGCTGATAAAAATTATTCAAACTTACCATTTCCCTAATGCCATACCTACTGAAAAATCCGACAGAATAAGTCTACAATCGTTGTCTCCATTTGTTGATTCGGTGGGTATGCTTAGGGTGGGCGGTAGATTGCGAAATGCACCAATATCTGAAGATTCTAAATATCCAATACTGCTCCCTCGTAAATCACACTTTGTCAATTTGCTTGTAGACTATTACCATTCGACATATCTACATTCAGGTCCTCAAATTTTGCAGTCACTACTCAGAAGAAAATTTTGGATATTATCAAGTCGGCGTTTAGTCCGACAACGAGTTCACCAGTGTTTAAGATGTCACGAGTTGTCGGCGAAGAATTACACCTATCGCATGGCTGACTTACCGCCATCTCGTTTCCAGCAAGGAAGACCATTCATCGTAGTAGGAGTAGATTTCGCAGGCCCCTTTCTGTTAAGAGACTCGCTCAAGCGCAAAGCTGCAGTTCAGAAAGCATATGTAGCTCTCTTTGTGTGTCTCAGTACCAAGGCAATACATGTGGAGATTATTTCTCAATTGACAACAGAAGCCTTCCTAGCGGGATTAGATCGCTTCATTGCTCGACGCGGTCTACCGCAGAAAATCATGTCCGATCATGGGACCAATTTCATCGGGGCTCATCGACGCTTAAAAGAATTATATGTGTGGTGGAATCTTCAGCCAGCCAAGCAGAAAATTGAAGACCATCTTACAACACGTGGCATTCAATGGTGTTTTATCCCTCCTTCAGCGCCGCATTTTGGTGGTATTTGGGAAGCAGGAGTAAAATCGCTAAAGTTTCACCTTACCCGGGTTGTAAAAGATCAAAGTCTAACTTACGAGGAAATGTCAACTATAACAGCGCGTATCGAAGCTATTCTTAATTGCAGACCTCTACATCCCATGTCTTCCTCTCCTGAGGACTTTGACGTATTGACACCAGGACATTTTCTTATTGGTGCACCATTGCTGGCATTACCAGACCAAGACCTTCATGACATTTCATCTAATCGTCTCACTCGATGGCAACTCTTAAAACGTAGCATCAAAGATTTCTGGAATCGATGGAGACACGACTACTTGAACTGCCTACAACAACGTAGAAAATGGACTACAGATACACCTAATGTAACAACTGGCACCATGGTATTGTTGAAGGATGCAAACATGCAATTAAATCGATGGCCAAAGTGTCGTATCGTTGGTGTGTTTCCTGGAGACGATGGGGTAATTAGAGTAGCAAAAGTCAGAACAGCTACTGGAGAATACCTAAGACCGGTTTCAAAATTAGCTCCCTTATTCCCTCATGTGGATTAACCACAATTTTGAAAATTTAATATGATAAATTTTGGTGGGCGGTGTGTTTGAGCCTGGAAATTATAATTTTTTTTTTTTTTTTTTACCTGTATATATTTTGTTTATAATTAAAAATCAAATCAAATTAAAAATAGTTTTTAATGAGGAAAATATTTTTTTTTGTTAGTTTATATATTATTCAAGTGCAGTTAGGGATTAGACTGATAACAGTGTCCCCCTTGCCCTCAAGCCAGTACCGTTGGAACCAGCTAGCTTAGAGGACGTGTTTATCGATTGGCGCCTTCACCAATTTATCGATCAGGACTTCATTTCGTTGACTTCTCGAAGATCACCATCCTTCCATGGAGAGTCGCCTACCCGTCGTACGGAAGCTAAGTTTTAATAGAAGAACCTTTTTTTTATTTGTTTATAAATCAAATTGTTTTCATATTATATAGTGTAAATTTTCCTCATTTTTTTTTTATTAAACTTTTATTTATTTTCATTACGTTCAATTTTATCTTTTTATTTAATATTACCTTTTTTTTATTTTTTTTTGAATGATTAAGTACTCAAGACCAGCTCATTTCGAAACGGGATCGAGTCAACATTTTCTCATTGAGTTTTATTGTCACTCATCCCAACAAGACCCATTGTTAAAGCCAAACTAGACTTTAAATTTATTTATTATAATCTAATTTTAATTAATTTAATTTTGATTTTAAGTTTTTTTAAAATTGAAATTAAAATAATAAAATTTATGATTTAAAGCGTCGGCACTCTCTCCTCGCTCAGTCTTTGCCCCAGCAAGACCTCTTCTACTATCTTTAATTAGTACACAGTGCAGAGTGTTTGATTAATATTGAAACTAAAGCCAACCCAGCCGGGCCCGGCCTACACTATACATCGCCAGAGCGACCTTTTTTTGGAGTGCAGCGAGCGACCATAAACCATGAGTACCGACCGTCATCACAGACCAGTATAGACATTTTTTGGTTTATTTAATGCATTTTCTCTGTTCCTCATTTTGTTTTTACTTGTTCTAATTATTAATTGTTTTCTTTAATTCAATATCATTTTGTTAATGTCTCTTTCATTTTTTTTGGTTTATAAGTATATTGGTATGAATTTATGTTATGTTTATATTATTGAAATTGTATAACAATAATTTCCGTTTTCTTTCATTATTATTATTTTAATTATTTATTAGATCATTTGCCAAAATACCCTCAATACATAAGGGACTTGATCACAGCAAAGAGAAGAGCTCGTAAGGTATGGCAGACTAACAGACTTCCTTCAGACAGAAAACACTTTAACAGACTGAACAACGAACTTAAACGACAAATACAAAAATCAATCGAACTAACTACGGTGCCTATTTGAACAATCTATCAACTGACGATGGAAGCTTGTGGAAGCATACCAAGAAATTGTTGAAACATCGACAGGTGTCAGTACCACTGCGAAAAGAAGATGGTTCATGAGCCGTGTCAGAAAAATCCGAAATTTTTGCTGATCATCTTTCCTCTGTTTTTACATCACCGACTGACTACCCTAATACAGAACATGAAAACTTGGTTCTCTAAGTATTCTGGACAGTCCACTACAGTTAACACTACCTCCTACATCATTCACTCCACAAGTCGCACAACAAATCAGACACTTACCTAAAAGAAAAGCCCCAGGTTATGATTTAATAACTGCCGAGGCGCTCCAAATGATGCCCAAGAAAGCTCAATCAACAATAATTTCCGTTTTCTTTCATTATTATTATTTTAATTATTCATTAATTAATAATTATAATGTATTATAATTATTAATCCTTATGTATCAGCATCCATTCTAGGGAAGATAAATTATATACTTCTTTAAACGACATTTCTTTTTATATGATTTTTCTCTGCTTTATTATCAATATCCAGAGATGAAAGTAGCAAAGATAAATGGGAAAACTGTTGGGAACTTAGATTATGCGATGTAAATAAATTATCATTTGATATAAAGTTGGTTAGCGCCAGGGAAGTAGCGAAAACTACTTCGAATTATTAAGACAAATATTGAATAATATTCAGTTTAACCTTAGCGAAGGATGTTGACAGTTGTAATGAACTGCTAAAACGACTTTTGCAAATAAACTTTTCGATTTCCTTCGGTTTATTTAGTTCTTGTTTGTCTTGCTTATAATTTTAGCTGATTTGACTTTGAAATTACTCAGTTCAATTCGTTCTCATAAGGTTGTCCGTATAATTTTAATTGGAGTTATCATTTTTTGATTTCGAAATATCTGCTATATGACCTTATGAAATATTTTCAGCGATGTAATCATATTCAACGTTTTTTTTAAACCAAATTCATAATTTAATCAACTGGATTCATACTAATATTTCAACAAAAATTACTCTGATATCTCTGCAATGAATACTCCTTACAATATTTATCTATACTTATTTTTTTATACTCGAATGCCGTGCAGCGGACTGAAGATAGTAACCTTTATTTTATTGCAATCGTATATTCACGTGTTTTGTGAGTTAATTTATTTTCTGAGTGAATATTACTTTTACTTACCTGTATATGAAATATAAAGTAAGGGAAAGCATTGCGATCATGACAATTTTTGAATTTAATTTTTCATTAGAAATAAATGTTTTATGGTCCCCTAAAACCAAATAACCAAGTCAAGCAATAAGGTCTGTGTCCGTGTCCGTGTGGTAAGTCTAACACGAAAAAGAAAAAATATTTATCAATATAAATTTCGAGGCTGCTAATTAACTTCACTAATACTTTATTTAATAGTAAATGCTCCTTATTATGTATCCAACTATACCTTGCGCCACGACCTTAATGTTCCATTTATTTCAGACCTAATTCCATCCAAATTTTCTAAATTCCATCAGAACCTCATTCATCATCCTAATCCTTTAGCACGATCCCTATCCAGCTCCACTCATCCATACAACCCACCTAGAAGGTTGAAACGGCAGTGGCCCCGAGATATATTGTAAATACATATGCTGGAGTTCTGACACTGGTCAGATTCTCCTCTCAAGTGCGGTGTGATTGTGGCTATGGCGCCCTCACTTAGCTTCCGCTGGCTCTCACCAGTGATGCGGCTGAGAGGGAGGCGCTGGGATCCTTTGGACTCTGCTTGTCCTTCCACAAGTGGGGGGACAAGCCCCGTCCGGGGTTCCCGAGCTGATTGTAAATATTGTACATAGGTATGAATGTGACATGTTTTGTTTATTTATTTGTTAACTTCATTTATTTGTATTAATTTTGTTATTGTATACGTTTACTTATTTTGATTTTATTTTATGTAATTTGACTTTCCTTTTGTTTATATTGTAAATATTGTATGAATGAGATCCTGTAGCACTATTATTATTGTCTATTATGACAAATTGTAATATATACGAATAAAAAAAAAAAAAAAAAAAAAAAAAAAAAAAAAAAAAACTTTATTTAATTATGATGCACTACGTTTCGGCTATAATGCCATCTCCTTGTGCAAAGAACAATTTTTAACTTAAGGTGAGTAAGCACTTACATCCAGAAGTCTCGAGTTAACAAATATACGTCCGAGGTGTTACAGCAACTTTTTCACTAAAAACAAAAAAAAAAATAATAAAAAAAAAAAAAATAAAAAATAAAAAAAAACCTGTGCCACTACAGCCTATGAAAAGTCTTGGGCTCTGTACATATAGAGATTCGTACTGTTTCAAGGCCCACGGCCGTGCAATGATGTAATTCGGCCGAGATCACGCTCAGCCGCCAGGTTTTTTCCCCATTTATGAGTATCCACTTCACAGAGGTTGGGTCTGCCCCAGGAGGGTCTCCATACCCCAGAATCATCCCCCGGCTGAAATAACAGAATAAATAATATTCCGTCACAACCGGGATTCGAACCCAGGACCCGTAGCACAGTAGACTAGAGCTCTATGCACTAGATCACGCCGCTCCCCCAAAACTTTTAACTTTTTTACTGAAATCGACTAATCTGTTATTTAGCTAATTTATATTTTACTAATTTTATATCGACTAATAGCTAATTTATACCATTCATTTGACACCATTTTACGATTTTCTCAAAAACGGTTCTAACGATTATGATCAAACTCTCTAAATCAATGTATAATTTAACGCAGTTTAGTTTCATCTAGATTTCATTCTGATTGAAATAGTCTGACAGGCCTTATATGCCGATATTTTTAATTTTCTTTCTCTAAATTACCTTTAATTTTGTAGATTCGAAAAAATTAACTATATCATCTTGTTAGCTTTGATAAAAAACGAGTAAATATAGAAGTTTTACGAACTGATAAACAACTAAAGAACCAAAGAGCAATAATTTTTTTTAATGTAATTTTTGTCTTTTTGAAGAACAGTAAAATAGACGTATAATAGTATATATGTCCCAAAGGTATGTAAGAGAAAGTTTTAAGAAAAAATATTATTATATAGAAATTTTTAAAAGGTAATGTAAAGTGACGAATATGGTTTAGACATATTACTGGTAATTATACATTACAATTTTATATTACCATTTTTTTTCTCTGGCACGACATGCGATGTAAGCCCCTTGGCCGCGTAATGTAATCACATGGGAGAATATACTAATGTTTCTCGATAAATTTTAGAGGGTAGGGTAATCACTCCCTACGCCTATTTTTACGAGTGGCCTCCAGCAGTTACATACTCGGGGAGAGGCTGTGAGTGAATCCCCATTTAATTATATGCTTGAAAAAGTCCCGGGGCTGGGATTCGAACTCACAACATTTACCATAGGAGACTAGCGCGCTAGCCACTCAGACTAGGGCTTCCCATTGCTATATTATTTAATTTATGTGTTTCCGACGGAGCTCAATAAACTTTTTATTTACATTAACTTCAAACATCTTCAACTTTAAGTTTATTTAATAGTTCTTAAATTGATTTCAATAACCGGGGTAAGCGAAAGTCGTATAATTTCCTTGGATATTGTTCATACAAAAAATCTAAAATCGTGATTCAAAAATGAGAGTGTGCGGGAAGGAGGGTAAATATTTAGGGTTATATGTATTTTATTTATGCCAAATAAAAAAAAAAAAATATATATATATATATATATGCATTTTCGTTGAAATAAAAAAAATATACCTGCACATGAACAATCGAATCACCTAACGGTGTAAAACATACTTGAGAACCGATTCTCATACCTACCAAATGTACATAAAAATTTTATAAAATAGGTAAAGGCGTTTAAGAGAATTACGTCAACAAATACCGTACCAATAAATACTAATAGTAATAAACTATAACTATTAACTACTAATAGTAATAAATACTGTAAAACGACGTTTTATATATTAGATTGAATAAATGTATTTACTATATTAAATATTTGATTTTGATGTAATATACAGTACTTACAATAAATGAATGTTTTATGTTGGTTTTATAAATAAGTGTACATATTACTGTTATTATGTTATTAACATATATTTTTTTTCGATTCTAACGTGATCATCATCTGTCATCGGGTCAAAAAATATAAATATCAATAGCACATAAAAGTTACACATGCACAATTTTTTTTTTTTTTTTTTTTTAGTGTCATTCCGTCGAACTTCCCAGGCTTCTTCCGAATAACAGTTGAAGGCAGTTAGCTGCTAAAAGTCAGCGGGAATCCTTATGAAGGAGGAGTGAAAGACTGCCACACCTTGCTAGACCCGATCGACAAAATAGCCGTAAAATAGCTCGGGGAAGGCAGAGGAGGAATCACAAAGGGTACAATGGGATTTGTGAAGGCTCCGTCCCTCGACCGTGAGATAATTGAGAGAGGAAGTGCATGTTTAGGGAGGATTTGTGAGTGTTTGTGAGCTCAATGGGGGTTTCTTCTTCAGGAATTCCTGTCCATTCAAGAACGGCTCCTACCTGCCTTCATTCATGCTTCGGGGACAATTTGTCCTAACTGCCCCAAGGCCGCTTCTTCAATACTAATAGCCCTCTGACACAATATGGTTTGAATGGTTTCCTAACTCTATTATCTATAGACCCAATCTTAGCTCTAATGATGTGTAATTCCATTTATATTATTTATCAGTTCATTTAATGATAAATGATTTCATCTAACGAATTATTTAGTTGTTCATTCGAAAAACGAACAGCGAATAATTTTTACTTTCACTTATATAAATGAAATACTAGCTGACAAAGGGGTTACCTGTAGCATGGTGTTTTTATACTCAAAAACACAAAAATTGTATTAAAAATAGTTTTACTCTTTTCTCTCTTAGTTTGTTATCTAATTCGTTCAATTTATATGTTTACCAGTTTTTGATGAATGCTAAAGTTTTTTTTAGTATAAAATTAAAGGTCCCTTAGAAGTAGTAAATTTAAAAAAAATACTTTAATACTAAGTTTCTTTATTTTATTTTACTTTTATGTATTAATAGAAATTAAATATGTTTTACCTAATTAGCTTTAGCTCGATTAAATTCAACTCCTACTCAATATAGAATATTTCACTAATTAAATCTTTTTCAAACCAATTAAGATGGCTGTAAACAGGACGTTTTGTTTGGAAGTGGGACAGTAAGATTAAATTAAATTGTATCTATAAATGGATATAAATTAATCTGTATCCATTATTTTGTAATCATATTTTCAACATTTTCTGTTAATATTACTTCATCAGAGAAATTTATATTTTATAAATATTTTCTGGTTGCACACAAAAAAAGACCTACCTTGTAAATATAACTTCAAAGTTAATGTTAAAAAAAAAACTCTGAAAATTATTAAACAATATGCAAATTATTGTTAAATAACTGGGGTTACTTGTAACATAGTGGTTAGCATAACAGCCTCCTATGCCCAAGGTCCCGGGTTCAAACCCACAGGTGGTCCTAGGATTTTTTATAATAATAATAATAATAATAGGCTTACCGAACCCGGAGGTTCGATGCCGATACCACCAAATTCTGTCTAAACAGACTCGTCCAATGTTCACCGTTCAAGCCCAAGACCCTGAGATCAGCCTTAACGCAATCCTCCCATCGACGCTTCGGCCTACCTTTTGGACGTCTACCAGTGGGATCAGCGAATACCAAATTTCTCGGAATCCGCTCCTCATCGAGCCCAACAACTTTACTCGCCCATTTGAGTCTCCACGATGCTATCAACTCAATTACATTCACAGGATACAAGTTTCGCAATTCCGCTTTGTGCAACCTTCTAAACTCCCCAGTGGCCTCATCTCTCTTCAGACCAAATATTTTACGCAGTACCTTATTTTCGAAAACCGTTCAGCCTTTGTTCATCCTTCAAAGTAAGCGGCCATGTTTCACATCCATAAAGAACCGTCGAAAGAATAATAGTTTTATAAATTCTAATCTTTAAGCTTTTAGATAGAAGCCGCGAACTAAGTAACTTAGCAACTGAATAATAACACGCATTTCCCACCTTTAATCGGTACTTTATTTCTCCCTGGATTTCATTTTTTCTTGTTATTATTGAACCTAAATACTTGAATTTCTCTACGTGTTCAAAAGTATGCCCTGATATATCAATATCACCAAGATCACCACCGTTTCTGCTACTAATCATATATTTCGTCTTATCGGTATTTAATTCGAGTCCTATTTCTTTACCGGTTTTTATTAACAATCTTGTATTTAGTTGTATGGTTTCCGTGTCTTCACCTAGCAGTACCAAATTATCGGCAAACCCTAAAACCGTAATCCTGTCACCCATATTTAAGCCTTTCTCGGTACACATCACCTTTTCTATGACATATTCTAAAGCTATATTAAATAACACAGGTGAAAGGGAGTCACCCTGTTTCAAACCCGATCGCACCTCAAATCTCTCGGAGTAGTTATGAACGAATCTAACTTTACGGAATGTTTCCGAAGAAAAAAGAAAAAAAAAAGGATTTTTTAAAGGGAGTAAAAAATCCTTAGTTCTGCCGTCCTTCGGAGGGGTCGTTAAAAGGTGGTCTCAGGCCTGTGTAATATCAGGTACTCGTTAAGGATCCCTATCCTTAAAGACCTGGATAGGCAAAATTTAGGACTCCCACTGTAGCATCGTCCGATTAGCCACATCAGTATAAAGGGTGGTTAAAGAAATAAATACACTTTGAATTTGAATAATGGAGTGCAGTCATTGGGTTGTAATTATATCATGATTTTTTTCCCCTTAAATTTAAAAAACGTAATTATTCTAGTTAATTAATGAAAAAATGTAAAAAACGCTGCATATTATTACGCAAATGTTTAATGTTTCGGAATAATTATATTATATTATTACAATGATATTATAATACGCTATGTCTCTATCTATATCTATATCAATGTACAGTTATTGAGGTCGAGATAATTAGAAGAGCAGTAATCAATGAACATTATTTAATAACTTTTAAGATCATTTTTACATCATTATAAACAAGTACAGTGTCTATAGAAGACGTATATCTTATTAAAAATTATACTCTATCTTAATTGATTAATTAAATTATAGGCCTATAGCATATACCATATTAATATATATTTTTATAATACTTAATTGGGGTGAGATGATTCACAAATTCAAATCGTTTGTTTTATATTTTCAAAAATAACTGAGTTACAGGCCCGTTTATAAGTAAAATTTCAAATTTTGTTCTATTTTTATCATTAATCATGCTGTACTGATTCTTAAAATTGTATATATTTTTTCTCTGTCTTCAAAAATAACAGCGTTATGGACGTGAGTATATATAAATTTTCAATTTTATGTTTTTTTTTTTTTTTTATTATGATTCTAAAATGTTAAAAAAAATTTCTCAATTTTCAAGAATAAATGAGTTATCCATTTAATACAGTTTTAATCGTTCACCACACAAATTAATTAAATAATTATTCCATCATGCATTTCAGGACGCTATTTATATTCATCCATAACCTGTTGATATGTTAGATATTGATCATGAAAGAAATCAAAACTTTTTTTTTTTTTTTTAAACATAATTTATTGAAATTTACAACTGTACTAAAAAAATACAACAAGTAAATATGATATAAGAAAAATGACATGAAAAAGACTTGTAGAAGAACTACCAAATAGTAGCACTCCAGTAATTATTCTGAACTAGAAGGTCTAGGGACCTTTTCTCTCCTTCTATCTCCTTTTCAGACGCCTCGGAGGATTGTCGGGAATTGAAGAGGGAGAAAGGATTGAAACTAGAGGATTAGGGTGAGAATGCAGTTTGTCATGAAAGGAATGGTATCTAGATCGGGCCAAATCAGCAACATACGGAATATTAAGGTCTTTGTGGATCAGTTTATTAGTTACAAAATAAGGAGCATTGAGGATTTTACGGAGGATTATGGATTGTAGGGATTGGATACGGGAAGAATTTGATCGTTTGGTAGAGCCCCAAATCAAAACTTAAAATTTTATTAAGGTGGTTCTTGAAGAGAGAGGGAAATAAATTAGCCCTGAGGATAGGGTAACAATTTGATTTGAAATTCTCCATTTAACTGCTGAATCAGTTTAAACGGATGCTGACT
The DNA here is from genome assembly GCA_023052935.1 of Piezodorus guildinii. Lineage (NCBI taxonomy): Eukaryota > Metazoa > Arthropoda > Insecta > Hemiptera > Pentatomidae > Piezodorus > Piezodorus guildinii. The sequence continues at coordinate 22,394 of JAJSOM010000187.1, forward strand.
AAGAGGCGGCGATCAGCGAGGTATAAATTTTTTAGTAGCGCAGCGGAGTGGTGTTCCCCTCACTCCACTACTGACTTTGTATGCAGATGTAGGTCCTCCATCTTGTGCATCCTTTATAAATATTTATACCGCCCGTATTCATAATTCCCTACCTGTGTTCCTTAGCTCCTTTGCATTTTTAACCCAACCTTTTCAATTTATTCATCCTGGTCTAGTTTTCAGATTTTTTTTTTCTGCTGGCCCATATCGGTTTTCTGATTATTACTTTCACTTACAAATATATGAAATATATAATAACAGAAAGTATTGCCATTGAAAATTTACGAATAAAAAAATGTTGGAATTAGATTTATTTTTGATAGTAAAATTATTATTGGGAAATTTTGTAGTTCGGCTGTTATCGCGATTTACTGATTCGTAAGCTCCATTTCTCTACCTTCAAAAATAACTGAGTTTTATTTTAATTTTTTCTCTTTTTTATATAAATTATTCGCGGGTTTTTGGTTAAAAAACACTAAATTTTTTTTTGTATTCGTTATTCAAAAGTTAAGCTAGTCAAAAGTTAAGTTAATTATCTAAAATCATCAGTTAGTTTTATCGGCTTTTCATCTCTATTTATTAACTTTTACAAGCTCGTGTATAAGATAATATTTTTTTCTAATCTTTAGCTATCCAACGGTATATTACTCATGTATATTACTGTTCTTATGTTCAAAAAAAAAAAAAAAAAATGCATTAAAAAAATATTTCAGTTTTTTTTCTTTTAGTTAGGTATCGAATTCGTTCAACTTATATATTTAGCCGTTTTTTAGAAATGTTAATCAAATGATATGGTTATTTTTAAAGAATCTACAAAATTATAGTTACTTTAGAAGAATAAAATTTAAAATATCGGCATTTAAGCCCTGTCAGACTATTTTAATTAGAATTAAACCTACATGATATTAAAGCCCATCAAATTTTAAATCTATTATGAGTTGTAGTTTAAACATATTTTAACTTTCACTTACCTATATATGAAATATATAGTAAGGGAAAGTATTTCGATTGTGAAAATTTTCGAATTCTCCCCTGAGTTCAAATGAACAAGTCCCGCAAAGAGGTGTGTGAGTCCGTATGTGTTAAGTTTATAGGGAGTCGTACGAAACTGAAATTTCATATTTAAGACAACTATACGCCCGAGATGTTAAAGCAACTTTTTCATCAAAATCAGCTAGCCATTTATAACATGCATTTTGGACATTTTTACGATTTTAATTAAACTCGCTATATATATGTAAAATTTGATGGGCTTTAATATAATGTAGGTTACATTCTGATTGAAATAGTCTGACAGAGCTTAAATGCCGAAATTTTAAATTTTTACCTCTAAACTACCTTTAATTTTCTAGATTTAAAAGCATTAGGCACATCATCTTATTGGCATTTATAAATAATTGCCAATTAAGCAATTTGAGCGAATTTGATAAACCACTAAAGGAGAACACCGATTATTACTGTTCCTATGCTCAAAAACATATATACATGTATAATATACCGTTGATAAGTTTAAGATTTGAGAAAAAATATTATCTTATACACAAGCTTGTAAATTTTGATTAAGAGTGATGAAAAGTCGATAAAACTAACTGGTTATTTTAGATAATAATATAATAGATTTTTAAATTCACTTACCTATACATGAAATATATATATATATATATATATATATATATATATATATATATATATATATATATATATATATATATATATATATATATAGTAAGGTGAATATATTCGAATTCCAGTTTTCGAAGAATATCCACGTTTTATGGACTCCTGGGTCCAAATGACCAAATACCGACAAAAGGTCAGTGTGTCCTTATGTTTGTGTGTGTGTGTGGTAAGTATCGCGCGAAAACGATAAGTGCTACGAAACTGAAATTTCATATTAAAGGCAATTATAAGCTCTAGATGTTACAGCAACGTTTTCATCAAAATCAGCTTGCCAGAAGAACCGCTTTATACCATGCATTCTGGGCCATTTTACGATTTTCTTAAAAACGGCTCTAACGATTTTGATTAAACTCTCTATATTGATGTAAAATTGGACGGACATTATATCATGTAGGTTCCATTCTGATTGAAATAGTCTGACAGGGCTCAAATGCCAATAATTCAAAATGTCTTCCCCTAATGTATCTCTTACTTTGTAGAATATATAAAAATAACCATATAATCTTGTAACCATTGATAATAACAGGTAAATATATGAGTTGAACAACGAATTCGATATCCAACTAATGGAGAAAACTGAAAACATATTTGATTTAATGCAATTTTTATATTTGAACACAAGAATAGTAATATAGATGTATAATATACCGTTAAATCTATTAATTTTAGAAAAAATATTATCTAATACATGGAATTGTAAAATTTTACGGAGAGTGATAAAATGCCGATAAAACAAACTGCTTGTTGTAGATTATAATATAATATATTGTTTAATAAAACACATGCTTCTTTTTAAATTAAATTTTTTCGTTTATAACTTTGTTTGTTTGTTTATTTGACGTCACTTTATGCTACTATAGCTAATCGGACGATGCTACATTGGGAGTCCTAACTTTTGCCTATCCAGGTTTTTCTAAGATAGGGATCTTCAACGAGTACCTGCATCGCACAGGCTCGGGACCACCTCTTAACGTTCCCTCCGAAGGACGCCATAACTAATGATTTTTTACTCCCATTAAAAAATCGAAGGACCACCTGCGGGTTGAACCCGTGATCTTTGGCATAGGAGGCTGTTATGCTAACCACCCAGCTACAAGTGATCCCGTGAACACACAGTACTAGTGGAAGCAAATAATCTTTCACTTGTAATTACCTATTTATAAATGTGTGTAACATTTATATTATAATAATTAAAAACGTCTATTTTATTAAGGAAGAGTTTTTTTTTAATTTAATGAATCTTTTTTTCTTTTTGCTGTAAACCTAATCTTATTGCGAAAATTCCTTCAGTCATTTATTAAAGATATTACAAAGTGACCAGAATAATCTAATTGTAAATAATGAAGTAAATCATTTCTATTTAGCCAATTTGAAAAGTCATTGTGACTATCGTGTTATTGAAAAGACATAGTACTAAATACAAAATTCAATTTGGTATATCTACTGCTACGCCCGAAAAGGACTAATTTACTATTTAAAAGGATATGCCCGATTTTCATATTTTAAGGACTGTTTTAATTTGATTATTTTTATTCAAAGTTAAAGTCGCCATTCTCGTTGAAAGGATTCTTAACAATTGTCATTATTCACGCCATATGTTATGGTCTGATGGAAAAAAAAAGGAAAACTGTATAATTTAAACTGTATAAATTTTATGATATTTATCAATAGATCATTTTAGTATTAATCTTTATTTTTTATCTGTTTTAAAAATAGTTATTACAAATATAATTAAAAATTTTGAAGAAGATGATCGTTTTCAATTGTTTTTTGACTGCCTCGTGGCCAGTCGAGTCTTAAGCTAGCGTATGAGCGGTGAAGATGTGCCGTATATAGACCCAAGATTCCTCTCAACGTTTGAACGTTTAAAAACGAATTTCTTCATCTTCTCATCGTTCCCCTTGGAACGCGGAAGAGCCGCCTTGCAGTCATTCTCAACACCCTAAAGAACTTCGTCCAAGCCGCCCTGCGGTAATTTTCTTCAATACTCAAAACGACTTCGTTCAAGCCGCCCTGCGGTCGTTTTCTTCAACACTCAACTGGACATCTCTACGTGAATATAACCTATCTTTATCCATTAATGGAACATTTAATTTCTTAATTCTTATTCAAGAAACTGTTTAATTTGATAACTATTTTTTTTACATCTTTAAGCATTAATTAAGTTAAGTTTGTTTCTTCTATTTTTACAATATTTTAATTAGGTTTATTTTGTTTCCTACATTTTCTTACAGCTGTTTAATTATAATTAGGTTAATTTTTTTCTTATATAAATTTATTAGGTTAATTTGTTTCTTATCTTGTTCATATGTATTTCAGTGTATTAAATGTATATTGATTCGTCGTTTGCTTTCATTATTTTTATTTATTTTAAATCTATACAGTCCACTAATTTATTTCAATAGAACAACCCTCAATTTTGAGTTGTCACTTGGAAGTACTATTCTTTCACGGATAGCCCAGCGTATACAATCATTTATTTATTCTCAGACCTCCGTTCACACCCATCAGTAGAACGATCCCTATACGTCGACGACACGGCTATTTATACATCTTCATATAGGATCGACACAATAATCAATAGGTTACAGACTCTCCTCAAAAAACTTATCCGCTACTTTTTAAAATGGAAAATTACCATTAATGTCCAGAAAACTAAAGCAATAATATTTACAAAAAGGAGGCCGTCCGTCACAAAAAACATTGTTATGAACGGAAATATAATCTCCTGGGCCCAGTCTATAAATTACTTAGGATTAGAAATGGACAAATCATTAACTTTCACAAACCACATACATAATAAATGCAATAGAGCCAAAAATATTATCAACAAAATGACCCCATACTTCAATAGGTACTCAAAACTATCATCAAAAAACTGATTCTCTACAAAACTGTCATTCGTCCCATTCTGACCTACGCTGCCCCAGTCTGGAGTTACACATGTCATTCCAATTATCGGAAATTGGAGGTGGTGCAGAACACATGCATGCGCATCGTTAATATTTATCCTCGTTACACGCGAATCACAATCATGTTATCGGATTTAAAACTCCCGTCGATAAAAAACTATACGTACTCGCTGGCACAACTTTTCTTTTCTCTTACTCCTACTAGTGACAACCCAATAGTTCAAAAAATAGGCGATTACCACAAGAAAACCCTAGAACGTTACGTACATAAACGCACAAAAGATGTACTACTAGACTAATTTTAAAATGTAAAAAGAAATAATATATTAGCATATAACAAAAATATATATTTGTATTGTTTCGGTTCCACATAGTTATTTTTTTATTTTTATTTTTTACTATAATATGTTTTGTTTTACTTTAATTGTTTTTTGTTTTTTTAACTGTAATTATTTTATTTTTACTTAAATTCTTTTTTTTTTTGTGTAGGTTTTTGTTTTCAGATTTTTCCTACTGTTCAAAAGTAACATAGGCTATAATTACCACTAACCCCTACTGTAAATATAACGTAGAAGTAACATGTAATTGGTGCAATTACCACAACATGTATAAAGTTTGAGGCATGTGGCCGTTTGTAAAAAAAAAATATTGAAAAATAAAAATCTTAAAAAAAAAAATTGTCATTTATTGTAACTAGGATACGGTTCATGATGGAAGAGAACCTCCAATTTTCAAAACGTTGCTGTAACGCCTAGAGCGTACAATTTGTTTAAAACTTCTCAAATTGATATGAAGAGCGAAGGTAAATGAAATTCTGTTTTATCTCTAAATGTATTTAAAAGTTCTTAGATATATTTCAACAAAAGAGATAAGTGAAAGTGTTTCTCGCACCAAATACTTTTTTTTTGTCCCGTGCGTATTCGTAGGATTCCTGGGCACGAATCGAATAAATCCTGGGACTAGAACGGGGACTCTCCCCCTACCAAGAGGTAAGGAGCTTAGACAGGCCCTGGTTAAATTGGCCTCTATTTATGCCGGAGGGGACCCTGTTTGCTGAGCCCCTGAGGTCCCAATAGCACAGGCAACTGGTCCCAGGTGCCGATACGTCACTCAGCCTGCCCGTCACACCTGGCCTGCTATTCAGCTCAGCCAATGCTAAGAACTCCTTTCTTTTTCCCCTAAACGACTATTCCCTTTGTGTACCTAGCTTTATTTATAGCAATTATATAAGGGGTGCTAACCATCGTATTTTGCTTGTTTTAAGTGTCCTAACGTTGGTGCCGAAGCATGGGGAAGTTAAATAAATAATGAATTGAAATAAATTCATATACACTGCAGCAATAATGCATTTAAAAAAAAAATAACAAGTAAGCAGAATTTTAAATAAATTTCGAATAGTCTCAAAAAAATAATGAAAGAAAATAAAAGATAAAAGGAATAGCATGATAAAAGGAAAAAAAATCCTTTAAAGGAAGAACTGAAAATAACTAAATTAAAGAATAACAGAAACGCGGCAGGAGAAAGAAAAAAAAAAAGAATAATAAAAGGAAAAAGGCCTTATTCATCTTTTACCTTTTCTCTATATGCTTCAGGTTATTTATGATTAATTAATTATTATTAATTTTTACATTTTGATATAATTTATACCTATGTATTTAACAATAGAAAGGATAGCAATATAAATGGTTAAATTTAAGAAATATGCGTAGTAAAAAAGTTACGGGAAAAATATGTGGCCAAAATTATCCATTGTCCTATAGAGACTTAAACATTACCAATATATTGGGTTGTTTCACATGAAATGCCCGTTTTTATGGTTTCTGAAATACATAAAGGATTTTGCAGGTCTCTGTTGTTTTCTTCCGAATGTTTACATATTTAAATAAACAGTTACTAATCCTCTACCTTTGTATTATAAACATTAGCTTCCCAATCAATTACCCACTTTTTAGTATACCTCCAAATATGAACATGGAAACACGCGATTTTCGAGTAATATTTTTGTACGAGTTTAAACTCGGCCATTCAGCAGCTGAGGCCGCTAGAAATATTGGCAAGGCGTTTGAGGAAGGGAGTGTTAATGAACGGACCATTCGCTGTTGGTGTGCTAAGTTTTCAGCTTGGGATACCGACTAGGAAAACTTGCCCCGAGGAAGACCTCCGTCCGTAATAGACAACGATGTCCTCAAACATACAGTAAAAGGAAACCCCTACCAAACATTTAAAGGAATCTCAGAACAACTAAATGCAAGTGCATCTACTGTTCCTAGACATTTAAAGTGTATTGGGAAAGTAAAAAATCTCGATACATGGGTACCTCATGATCTCACTGAGCGGCAGCAAGACCCCATGTTTCAAAACATACTGTGCAAAAATTTAAAGAACTGGGCTACGAAGTTCTTCCGCACCCACCACATTCTCCCGACTTGTCTCCAACACATTACCACCTGTTCAGGAATTTAAACAACTTCGTCAAAGGAAAACTTTTTGAAAATGATGATCAAGTGAAAAGTGCGTTATCAGATTTTGTTTCACTTTAAAGCTCAGAGTTTTTCAGTTCGGGGATAAAAAAGTTGGTGACACGTTGAGAAAAATGTGTAGAAAAAGAAGGTAAATACTTCGAATAAAATTATCTTGTTTTCATATCATATTTTTAATACAAATCCTTTACCTTGAAAACGGACATTTCATGTGACACAACCCATTATAATTATAAAAAATTGAAATGTGCAACGGATATACCTCCACAAATAATTTAATTAAGAACAAATTTATTAGCCCATTTACTTCTTGTATATATTATATGTACAGTTGTAAATATCAATAAAATATTTAAAAAAAAAAAAAAAGGACAAATTTAAATACAAATAAAGAGGTAGTTCTTGATTCGGAAAAAAATAATAAAAAATAAATTTTTTTTTGTTGAAAAATTCACCTAATAATCCGCTATACATTACACAGTCGTATTGAATGTGATGTATTTGATGTTTAATAAAGCACTGTTTGATCGATTTAGAGTTTATTGCTTAAAGTTTTGTAACAAGTTTGATTTATTGTAACAAAACGTGCACTTCCCAATATTACACTTATTTTCTGTTGATTATTATATTTAATCTTTGGCAGAAATGAGAAACATAAATTGGACAATAAATTAAAATTGGTTAACTTAACTTGATATAGATTGATTCACGTTTCTACTTGATTGAGTGTTTCTTTGACTGCACCCGGAAATGAATCCTCCCCTATATATAAACACTATCAACCTTCTCGCTAAAATTGGTTCAGTTTATTTATTTTTTTACTTTTACCTACTTATGTATGAAATAAACAGTAAAGGAAAGTATTGAGATCGTGATAATTTTCGAATTTCATTTTTCTACTATACAGTGGAGTAAAGTATATGTTTTAATATGATATAGGTTTCATTCTGATTTAAATAGTCTGACAGGGCTTAAAATCCGATTTTTTAAAATTTTCTTTCTCTAATGTATCTTTAATTTTGTATACTATTTAAAAATAACCATATTATCTTGTTACCATTGATAAAAAAAAGAAGTAAATATGTGAGTTAAACGAAGTCGATAATTAACTAAAGGAGAAAACTGAAATTACTTTTTTTTTTTTTTTTGTAATGCAATATTTTTTATTTCAACATAATAACTGTAATATAGATATATAATATACCGTTGGAAATTTAAAATTTTTATAAAAAATATTATCTTATACACAGTATTGGAAAAGTTAATATAGAGTGATGAAAACACGATAAAACTTACTGATTGTTGTAGATAAAAACAAAATTGATTATATAATAAAACACATGTTTCTATTGAAACTGTATGTAATTTGAAAACTGAGGACATTTGTTGTTAGTAATTTAAAATATATACAAAATTAATTTGTAATACACGTGTTTCTACCAAACTAAACATTAATCAGACGTTTTGTCCGATGTGGCACTACTACAAAATTATGGAACGACAAAATCAATAAATGACAAAAAATAAATATTCTTGAATAAATATCAATGCGATCAGCTGGCCCATTAGCTCAGTTGGTTAGAGCGTCGTGCTAATAACGCGAAGGTCGCGGGTTCGATCCCCTCATGGGCCATTTATTTTTTATTATTCAGGAAATTAAGGA
>JAJSOM010000188.1:0-26968 GCA_023052935.1 Piezodorus guildinii
AACGGGTCATTGCTGCATGATTGTTTATAGTATTTGATTTAAACGTGATAAAAACTGTTTTATTTTCATTTGATTATATTTTCTTTATAACTATTGAAATGTTGTATTTGCATCATGAAACATTGGCTTATAATTGTATCACTCAGCAATTAAGACTCCAGAGATAGAAACTGATTTCTGTTCTTAGATTATTAAGCACATCGTTGTTCTTACAACTATAAATTAATCTTTAAGTCCTCTAGTGCCCTAAACAAGTAAGGTCCAGAGATGAGTTAAAAAGTTTACTTCTAAAATTTAGAATCCATTCTTTGACAGCTTTGTAGAAATTTCTAAATCAGACACGAAAGAAGTAGGAAGGTTTCAAAATTCTTACATGGTCTCCCGTAAATTTAAATTTGAAGTTGCCGTATTGAAAAGTTAAAATTATCGAATTTCACAATTGTCATATTAATGGTTTATATTTTAATGCTAACTTCTTTATTTATTGCAAATTAAAGAAGGGCTCAAGAAAGAAAACACGTTTATTCTGTGTAGAAGATTAGTATAATATTAGATTATTTAAAAACTTTAAGACTGTCAAATATGAGTAAATAATTAACCAATCAGCGTTTTTAAATTTCAGGCATTATTACGACAGAAAGAAACGTAAAGAAATCTAGGCCTAGCACATCTCACACCAACAGGCTTGATCCAGGTCCAGATTTGATCTTGTGGAGAGTTCACTGGCACCGCAGAATCTTGCAGACAATACTTTTTATTGGTAATAGATTCATTCCCTTACATTTATTTCGCTTGGCAAAAGCCATTTATGGCTCTGCATGCATGTGCAAAATTATTTTTTCCTTCCAAAGCAGTACTACTCATGTGTAGACAGGGTACTTCGCATTTTCAGCCGGCTGAAGAATCTTTTGGGAATAAACCAATTGTCTCCAGAAACTTGTTTTAGCTAAACATCCATAGCTATCCATAGCATGAAGTTGCGCATTAACTTTTTGCATTTAAAGAATGAGTATTATTTTTCTCAAAATTAAATATAATCAGGAGATTTATTTCTTTTTTTGCCATAAAATGGTATACTTTATAGCGAAGCTGTTTAATATTTTTCCTAGATTCGATTATCGTCTCTTCGGTTAATGTTTCTAGTGAGAAGTCGTTAATTGAACTAAGTGGTGTTATTTATTACCTGAATTATCAAACGTTGTGTTCAGTCACAAATTTTATTTCTTACCTTAACATTATTTCAGAAAATTTTATGTACAAAAAAAAAGACACTTTAGTGTTTCATAATAATTTAGTGAGTTGTCTTTGGTCGGTGTACTACCTCTTGTTTGGAAGTTTTATTCATGGTGACAATGATTCCGATGCTCAATAAAATTAATAATTTTTATTTATCTAGTTCTTTATTATCGCTTCCTAACTATATATTTTTTTTATCTATTAAAAAAAAAAAAGGTAAAGAGTGGGTATAAAAACTTAGTATAGTCATTAAATAAGTTATATAATAATAAAAATATTATTCGTAAAAAGTTTCACCTAAAATGTTTTCAGAGGTGCATACAAATTGTCTTTATTTAATTCCTTGAAGATTGTGAACATTTATAAGGTTATTCTATCTCTCCAATGTTGCTGAGAAGAGAAGAGAGGGGGGCGAATACGTTAAAGAGATAATCGAAGTATCGATAGTTTTCATTTATTTATATAATATCAAATACAAAGTTTCTTAGTCATTTTAAAATCATGAAACTAATTAAAAATAATTAACTTACTTTATCATTCAATTTTATATAGAGAATCAAGTATTTCAGTTTTTTTCTTTTAGATAACTTTTATATAACTTAACGAATCTGACTTCCTATAATTTTAAACATTGTAAAATTTATAGTTTAAATTATTAAATACAGATTTATATTTATAAATTGATGTTTACCAATTCATGTTTAATTTATGTATTGAGAGGTGAGACGGGGAACACTGGGACCATATGTTCATTGGAAGATAGCGCTTTGGTGGCTAGTTGTTTAGAAGATGGTGAATCAGTCTACAGAAGGGTGTGTGAGGAGTTAGTGGGAGAATATTTTCGCTACACACCTTTTGAGATTTAATTTAAGTAGTCAAATTTCGTACCGACATTTGTTGTTACGTTCGTTGTAATTTTAGTAGCTGTCCTGCCTTTATTTCATAGGTAGCTCAGTTTATTAGTGTCCGTTTGATGTCTAGTGAAATGTTTTCGGATTAAACCGATAGTAACTTTACGTTTTAAATTTATAAAATGCCTAGTGGTAAACATAGGAAAGGCCCTAGCGGTGAAGATTCCGAAGACGAAAGTGAAGTCTTGGAAGAAAGTCCCTGTGGCAGATGGCTTAAAAGGAGAGAAGAGGTAAGTTTTTAGTTGAAGTAATTTAAATAATTCTTTGTCTTAGTTAGTAAGTCTTGATTCACTTAAGGTATGTTTCTAGCAGGCAGTTTTCTTTGTGATTTAGTGTTTAAATGCCAGAATTCATGTTTTTCTAACTTTAAAGAGAACATAAATGCCTCCCAAGTTCAGATTCTAGGGATTCAAAGCACTGGCAATCCTTTGTTCTCAGTTTTTACAAAACTTGAAATAGTTCTTTTGCTGAATTAATGAATTACCTTTGTCTAATGACACCCTATACCACTTTAAAAACTAAAATTTTTTTATGTTTTATTAATATAATCAGTTTCAGACTTAATATTTATTATGTTCAAAATCAATTTTCCTTATTTTTAACCCGACTCCTTAATTTGACAGATTGGTAACCACAAATAAGGTCTAGTTATATTAGTTTATTGCTTGTTAACATAAACATAATTAGTATACACATTCCAATGCATTGTTTAGACAAAGTTTTACTGATGTATTTCATTAGTTATTGTTCAGAACCACTCTTAATTGACATTTGTTTAGTATTTCATTCTCTATGTTTTTATGGTTTGTTAGAGAATTAACTTGTTAAGCAATGCCTATTGAGTTGATGCAATACATGTTTCTTTCTTGTAAAGATTTCTTTTCTAGCCTTCAACCTTTGAATGATTTAACTTGAGTAATTTTTTTTTTCTCTCCCTTTAACGGTTTCTGTATTTCAATGTTGAAGCTTGTACGAGAATGTTTCAATTGGCTGTTTTCTGTGAGTAATATTGTTAAATTTGTATAAGATAGTAAGAGTATTTTATTTTACAAGTTTTTTTTTCCCGATGGCAATATAGCCTACACCTTAGAATCTAAATTAGCTTTATATTAATATCTCTAAGGATGTTTATTTTTGATTAGATGTATTTTTGGTAGGTTTCGTGCTTTAAGTAATTTTATTGTTTTTTAAATTAATTTTTTACTTTTAATTAGATTATTGTGTATTTGTTTGGTCAAATTTTATCGAGATGCATTTGCCTGTTATCCATTATATTATGCTATTTAGAATTTTTTTGAGATTCTGATTACTGACATCTTATGAAGTTCTGTGAATCCTCTATATCTTCTTATTTTTATGTGCTATCTTACATGTACCTATTGTTTACTCATTATATAATTACTATATCACATTTATAAATATTGTTAAAACGATGAAACACTCTTTTAGTACAATTAAATTTTGTCTTTAGTATGTTTTTCTCTTAATAATTATTTTTCCTAAAGCCAATTGTTTTTCCTTGGAAGATACCGAGCAAATAGATTAATAAAGTTAACTATTATAGGATGTATTTTATGAACAATTTAAATTTTTCTTTTGTGAAATGACAAATCTCATTCATATATCGTGAAATAATTTATATTTTATTGAATAATTAATAAATATATAAGATATATATTGATTCTATCTTTGATTTTAGGGTGAAATGATCTTATGTATCAAATATAATCATATATTAAGCTATAACATTATTTATTAGTTAAATAATATTTTATTATCTTACCAACCATTTCAAGTCAGAGGTTTTTCATTTTCTTTTCTGTTCATTCGTCTTCCTCACTTATATATATATATATATATATATATATATATATATATATATATATATATATGTATTAAAAAAATCATTTTGGTGTTTCTTAACATTCATAGTTACTGCGGTTCCCTTAGAGAATTAGTGCAGGGTGGTTTCTACTGTAGAGTTGTTTCGTTTAATGTTGTCTATTAAAAATATAAAAAAAATGAATTAAAGTATTTTTATGATTTTGGAATTCTTTTAACTTTCAGTTGCTTATATTTTTCTTTCATTCTTTTAATTGCATACCTATTTTATTTATTTTTCCTCACATGTTTTGTTTTTAAAGAATTATGTTATTGGAACGGTTACGGAAAGTAATCAGTTTATTTGCTTTATTTATTCATTTTTTAAATCATAATGGACCAGAAGAAAAGACGCATTTTTTCAAGATTTAGCTCGCTGAAAAGAAAAAAATGATTATCAGTATTAAATATGTATATTCATTTTTCTAGATCTGGATTAAACATCAACGACATATATTTCTTTAATCTCATGGTGTTTTTACTCATTCTTAAAAAAAAAAATGCTTACCAGGTTTTTCTCCGATACCCTTTATTTAATATCATATGAAAATTTAAATATGTTCTTTAGAATTGATTTTCCTATTAGCACGTTATTTTTTGTTCTTTTGTCCTATTCACATTCTTATGAGTTGACCTGGTTAGGGGTTATCTCATTGTTCGGAAACCATGCAAGTTTTAGATATGAGCAATGCGTAGTAGTAGTGTTGAGTATTATTATCATTCAACTTTTTTTAATATTAATTCATTAATGTAGTTGTTTTTTTGTTTTATTTTTAAATAGTTTATTCTAAGAATGATGTGATGTTTCATTGATTCATGCATCATTCCAAAATATGAATATATTATACCAGATTATCATCATCATTTAAAATATAGAAATATGATTAATTTTTATGTATTTATGCTCAGCTGCTGCCAGGAGTTTTAAAAGGATTAAATATTTTGTATCATCTTAATTCCATATTTTTTGGTACTTAACGAGCAATTTTTTAAAAAATCATAAGTTCTTCATCAGGCAAAAAAAGAATGTTTGGCACAAGCTCAATGTGAACTTTTCTATTTTTCTCTCAATAATTTATGCAATATGGTTATGATTTATTTTTCATAATATTTTGTATTTTGTTCGCATGAGTAGTTTGATCAAATTAAAGTTCTGTTTATACCTTGTTCAGAGATGAGGCAGGGCTTGCTCATGAACTGCCGCATCCTAAAAAATATAAGCGATTTGGGCACAGACCTCATAGTATTTGCTATGTACATTGATCATATATATATGTTCCTTACCCCTTATGAGCTATTAGTTACGTGCATTAATAAATAAGCAGTTTCTTATATTAAACATATGTAATTTTTTTACTACCTTTTTAAACCTATCGTATAGTATATTTCTTTTTAAATACAAGAAATTAGCATTATTACATTTTCCAATACTTTTTTTAGACATTTCTTCATTTTCATAAATTTGATAGAAATAATTGGAAAATGTAATAGTTCTAATAAATAAATGTTTTGTATAAGAAGAGAATCGTTCTGTTGTAATTTATATGAAAATATTATACTCTTTATGATTACTTAATTCAATATTAAAGAAATTAGCATATTTTCAAATAATACATTAAAATTAAATTTACAGCAAAAAATTGAATTACTTGAGTTGCTCAAAGCCGGGAATAGGGTATCAGAAACATAATATGGATATATATTTATCAGAAAGTAAATATTGAATTTTTAGCATTGAACTTTTACTTTCAAACTACATTACAAAATTTCATTATATATATATATATATATATATATATATATATATATATATATAAAATGTTTGCTTTTTCAAATATTAAGTAAGTTTAAATATGGATATCATGCATTATCGAAAATCCATAACGATAGTGAAATAACTAGTATTGATGGATATGCTCTGTTAGACATCCCATAAAATTATTGATCTATTGATATCTAATGTTTTTTTTTATCTTTTCAGAAGTTCATGTATTTTTCATTACTAATAGTAGGTTGAAATAAAAAATAAAAAAAAATTATATATATATATATATATATATATATATATATATACACATACATACATCGACCTTTTTATATTATAATTTTATTTGAAATTATTTGGGTTTTAGGTCTTTAACTATTGCGATCCTCCGTCACAAACATAAGATCCTTTTCAACACAAAGAATTTTAGTAAGCACCGTAGTTAGCCTGAATGGTGTGCCAGTGCTCAATAAAATTCTTTCGTAAAAATTCTTTCAGTTTCCATTCTCCCACCATGCGCCCTGATGATGACCCACAAAGGGGTCGAAACGTTGGCAAACAATAAAATAGTTGAAACTATTTAGTTGTTTTATTTAATGACCGCCACCCGGACTAATTCCTTCCAGTAATTCTCAACGGTCAACTAATTACATCCACAATAATAAAATTCTTTGTGTTGAAAATGATCCTATGATCCTATGTTTGTGACGGAGGGTCGAAACGTCAAATAAAGAAAATTAAGGAGCAATAGTCAAAGATGTGAAACCCGAATAATTTCAAATAAAATTTTATATATATGTGTATATGTTGACTAATTCAAAAAATATTTCATTCATTAAAAAATGGATCTAAATTTTAGACGTTTTGAAACCGTTGAGTAGAGCCTTGTCTCCGATGTATAAGAATGTTCAATTTGTATTACCAAAAACAACTGAAAGATAGAAATTATTGCCTTTTAACCATTGTATTGTAACATTGTAACTATTGCCATGACATCACGAATCTCTTCTCTATATGCATATAATATTTATTTATTTAGTTATTTATTTATTACGAGTAAGAGGGAGAATAGAATAGAACTAGAAACTTAATTCTGGGACAATGACCCTTAAGAATAACATTTATGAACACAATAAAAATTATAACGGGTCAAAAACAATTATGATAATAGTAAGTATTTACAATTACGTTTAAATAACAAAAGAAATATGAAAAAAAGGTCATAGTGATGGTTCTATATACATATTCTGGAAAAAATAAATTAAATAAGAATACATATTTTGAAACATAACAATATCGACCATAAACTCGATTTAAGTATTTAATATTGATGTAAAGATTTTTCCATGTTAAAAATTTCATATAAGACCATTATTTAAGACGAAATATGGCACAACCATTGCCAATAGTAACATTGTTTTAATAGATATTTGAGAAAAAACTTTATAGTAATAAGCTTTTAGGCAGAGATTATAGATTGATGAGACCAAATAGGATCTTTTTACTTTCACTTACTATAAATAGTAAGGGAAAGTATTGCGATTGTGAAAATTTTCGAATTCCAGTTTTCAGCGGAAATACACATTTTAGGGTCCTCTGAGTCCAAATAACCAAGTCCCGCAAAAAGGTCTATGTGTGTGTGGTAACTCCCGGGCGAAAACAGTAAGTCCTATGAAACTGAAATTTCATAATTAAGACAAATATACGCCCGAGACGTTACAAAACCTTTTTCATCAAAATGAGCTTACCAGAAGAGCCACTTTATATCATGCATTTTGCACCTCTTTTCGATTTTCTCGAAAACGGTTCCGACGATTTTGATTAAACTCGCTATATCGATGTAAAATTTAATGTGCTTTAATATCATGTAGGTTTCATTCTGATTAAAATGGTCTGACAGGGCGTAAATGCCGATATTTTAATTTTCTTCCTCTAAAGTACCTTTAATTTTTTACACGTAGTTGTTATAAAATTGACCATATCATCTGATTAGCATTGCTAAAAAACTGGTAAATACATAAATTGAATGAATTCGATACCCAACTAAAGCAGAAAACTGAAAAATATTTTTTTAAATGCAATTTTTTGTTTTTGAACATAAGAGCAGTAATATACATGTATGATATACCGTTGGAAAGCTAATGATTTTAGAAAAAATATTATACTTAAGCTTTTAAAAGTTAATAGAGAGCGATGAAAAGAAGATGAAACTAACTGATTATTTTAGATAATAAAATAATAGATTTTTTTATAAAACACATGTTTCTATATAAATTCGATTTAATTAATTCTTTAATAGTTTAACGTATTTTGATCTCTAACTGTATTTGAAAATTCTTTCATTGATTTTAAAAATGGAGGTAAGTGAAAGTCGTGTGTTGCCCGTACCAGATTTTTTATTTTTAATATCTTTATGCAAATTACTGCTGTAAGATGACGTCAGTGGAGACCCCCAATTCCAGCATTGACATTGAACCTGACGGCGCTAGGCCCCACCAGCTGATGGTCGGGAGTTTCCTTCTTTCGAAATATCTCTACCATTATCGTGCCAATGTCAGGAGTGATTACTATCACGCGGGCTGTCTAAATTCGGCTCCCTCGTTTCAAAGGCCCTGTTCTGTGTGGTGGGGTTGGAGGGGAGGAATTTCAAGTTCATATTTGGTCCGCCGTGTACTTGAATAACAGGATTTCCTATTTCGTGTTTCGTTCCTTCCTAATTTCAAGATTATTTTTATCCTCTCGTAAGGTATGATCGTGATAATAGTCTTTGATATTAGCAGTCAGAATTTCTGTATTGATACTTCGTTTTAAGACGTTATTTTTTATTTCTACAAATAAAACAAATGAAGCTGTACACTGTAGAACAGTGTAAAAAATATGGTGCATAACACACGACTTTCGCCTACCTGCGTTGTTAAAATCGATTAAAGAATTTTCAAATACAGTTAGAGATAAAAATGAGTGAAGCTATTAAAGAATTAATTAAATTGAATTTCTATAGAAACATATATTTTATTAAATAATCTATATTATATTATTATCTAAAATAATCAGTTAGTTTTATCAGCTCTCCATCACTCTTTATTAACTTTTACGAGTTTGTGTATAAGATAGTATTTTTTCTAAAACCTTTAGCTTTCCAACGGTATATTATATACATGTATATTACTGTTCTTATGTTCAAAAACACTAAAATTGCATTAAAAAAAAATTTTGTTTATTTATCTTTTAGTTGTGTATCGAATTAGTTCAGCTTCTATATTTACCTGTTTTTTATCAATGATAACAAGATTATTTGGTTATTTTTATAGAATCTACAAAATTAAAGGGATTTTAGAAGAAAAAATTTAAAATATCGGCGTTCAAGCCCTGTCAGACTATTTCAATCAGAATGGAACCTACATGATATTAAAGCCCATTAAATTTTACATCGATATAGGAGGGAGTTTAATCAAAATCGTTAGGGACGTTTTTGAAAAAATCGTAAAAAGTTGTAAAATGTACGGTATAAATGGTCTTTTGGTTTTCTGTCACATCTCGGGCTTCAGGTATATCAAATATGAAATTTTATGGTCAAGACTTACGACACAGAATTTTTTTGGGGGCTAGGTCTTTTGGGCTCTAGGGACCCTAAAACGTTATTTCCGTAAAAAAAGGAATTGAAAATTTTCACGATCGCATATTTTCCCTTACTATATATATAAGTGAAATAAAAAAAAAATAATCGTCAAAAAATACTTTTTATAAGATTTCTTGAAAAAAGTGTCAATTAAAAAATTTTTTTAGAGTAGGAACACAATTTTTTAAGAAATTTTTAAAAAGTATTGTTCTGATGGATTATTAATTTTTAAGGGTTTTTACCATGTAAAAACTGAAATAATTACTAGCTTTTTTTTTTAATTATCCCCTTTGAAATAACTAATTTTTTTCACCAAACTTTATTTCTACCTTTACTAGAACCCGAAAAAAATTAAAAATATTTTTTTTCGAGATATACTTTCCCTTTTTTTTTCGCGCTCCTGGGGAAACGTTGGGTCTAATATTGTTTAAGGTAAAGGTTTAATGTCTATTTTAAAATTAAAAAAAAAATTTGCGGTGAAATAATTAGGATCCCCTTTCTTTTAAGTAAAACTTCGAGGCGACATTAAGATTTAAATCGAAAGTACTTGACTAAATAATAAAAGTTCACCCCCAAAAATAAAAGGGAAAAAAAAAGCCTTCCATCAAAATTCTATCCTACTCTAACCCAATAAGTTTTTTATTCCTCCTCCCTCTTCGATTCCTGATAATCCTCGAAGCATCTGAAATGAAAGATGGCCATGGGACTTTTATTAGAATGATTATTGGAGTGGTAATCTATCAAATGCATGACATATAAAGTGTAAAATCTCAGAAATATATTATTTTTAACTTACTTAAATACACATAATAAAAACAATATGAACTATGTTATTTATTTAATAACAATCAAATGAGATGGTTGATTAATATATTAAAAACAAATATTTTAAGAGTTAAGAATTAGACAGGCACAAGAGAGAAGGAAAGTGTATCCTGGCAACGCAAAGTGGTAGCCATCTCTAATTCTAATGAAGGGGTTTGTCATACATTATTCATCTAGATGTTTTTTTGGGACTGTTTAATCTACTTTTTCTCTTTTTAAACCTTGAAAGGTTTTAAGATTACGATTCAAATAATTATAATAACCTCTGTAATTAATATAATAAGATTATTTTATCTGACTCATCCACCTTAACCAGCCATTCGGCTGCTTTCTGCAAAAATTACTTTCAAATTATGAGAGCAAAAGATCCGTAGTTCTCTGATTCATTTTGTTTTTCCTTTAAAAAATCTTATAATTCCAACCTTGCAAGAACTATGAAATATAAATTTAAAAAGCTAAATAAGTATTGATAAATTTAATTTAGATTCTTGCCACCACATATTAACTCAAAACTAAGTTAGGTAATGATTTTGAAATGATTATTTTAATTTTGGAAGCATCACGTATACAATTACGCAAAGTAAGTAATTTGGTTCTATACATTATCAATTCTTTAAACGGTTATTTTAATCCATTTCATCTGACCTTTAATTGTTAAAAAATTTATTTTATATATGGTAGAAGGTTGGTTTTCAGGGTGCAGTCAATAGGAAACTCAGACAATTAAGTATAAAACTTAATAATGGTGCCAACCTTGCTTGCTCAATAACCCTGAAGAAGGCCTATAATTTAGGTCAAAACTACAGCACAAATAAATTAAATTTATACTTAATTGTGTGGTTCCTATTGACTGCACCAATTGCAACAAGTTGAGTAATTGAGAACTGTCATTTCAAAAAGGTACTTAAAGAAATATTTTATGAAAATGATAATTGTGTGAACATTTTCGTATTCTAATGATTAGTTTTTTATCAAGAACCCTCTTCTGATTTATATAAAAAACATCCAATACCTTTAAAGGATGTTTTTGAAAATGTACAGTTCTTTTCGAACACTAATTACATACTCAATTTTCATATTCAAGAGTCCATACTAAAATATTTTTTCCATACATTTTAATGTAGTAAAAAAAAGATTTTCTAGTGTTAATATTATAGAGAACATGAATTAGATAAATAAGAAAAAAAATGAAAATTTTTTCCATTTTCCCCTGAAATTAAATATTGTCTAAATCCATCTCACAATTATAATTATTTAACTGTATTTTAATGATTCCCATGATCTTCAAAGGCTTTTTGGGTATAATGTTACTAAATGTGGTTAAAAAATTATGTATAGAAGAAGCCATTACTAATGAATAAAAAAATAATATTTATGTGACAAATAGATAGAAACAAAAAAGAATAACTGATTTATGTATCATCCTATAAATATTATTAATTAACCAGTAATCTTTCTCACAAATCAACATCGTTTAGACAAACATGTTAAGGCAGACTGATCCAGTGTGGCATGCATAACCTTTTTTTTTAATGAAATAAGAATAAACTTATTTTAAGAATATAAAACAAAATCAAAAAAAAAAAATAAAAATCATAATATTAGAGTTACATTAAGAGAGAAAAAAATGTCTTCTCTTTGAACACACAGATTTCTTCATCAATTTTTTTTGTATACCCAAATAAAAGACAATGCATACATTATAATTACAAAAATATTTTCATTAATTTATCATTGAACCAATTTATTGCTATTTCTTTTCACATTAAAATTGTTTTTTGTTTTTTTTATCATGCCAATAGGATAATTTTGACAAAGATGTGGAAAATGTTAAAGTATGTATTTCAATTAAAATAAGTAGACTGGAAGGAATTAGTCCGGGTGGCGAGTCACTTAAATGAAACAGACTGAAAAGTTTCAATAATTTTATTGTTTTGCCAACGAATGCCATTTGCCATTAACCGAAACCTACATGAAATTTATCCCATTAAATTTTACAATTTTAAGGGAAAATTCAATCAAAATCGTCAGAGCCAGTTTTGAAAAAATCGTAACAATATTCAAAATTTATTGTATAACATAGCTTTTCTGGTCGGCTTTGATTTTGAATGAAGAAAGTTTGCGGTAACATCTCATTGCATATTGCTTCTCCTTTAAGATACCATTAAAAAGATTGTAATAAATGAATTAAATTAATACAACAGAGCACAGGCCAACGACTATATCAGGAAAACCCCACTTGAGACAGTTTTACAAAATTATATTTCCTCAGATTTTTAGAAAACCTTGGGTTCTCGTTCTGCAACAAAACTATGATAAAGATATTATAAAAAACCTTACATAAGAATTAGGACTAATCAGAGTATCTGCAATCCATTATCTTCATAAAATAGGTGTATCTAAACTCCACATTGTACAAAAGTGTGGGGGCAGGGAGACCCTCAACAAATCTATTACTAGAATGCCCAGCATACAAAGTACACAAGGGAAAAAATTGTTGCTTGGAGATAAATAATAATCACCACCAACAAAGTTATTAAAATTTATAAATTAAAAAGGTTTGCATTATGAATGAAATATTTCAAATCAACTCAACAAAAGAATTAATACTATAGTAAAATTGTAAATGTTTTTTTCACAAATAAAATATAATATATTAAGTGGCCTGTAATGTTCTCTGCCAAATGCACTCATTCTCACAGAATATAAATAAATTAACTAAATAAAAAAAAAAAGGTGCTCCTCAGATATGAAATTTCAATTTTTTTTGTTTTTCGAAGCTTGGTCATTTGTAACTCAGAGAGATCCTACCTAAAGCATGTAATTCTGAGAAAACTTGGAATTATACTTTCCCTTACTATATTTTTCATAACTTTATGTATTTCATATACAGTTAAGTGAAAGTAACAACAAAATTGATATAGGTTTTTAACATTATGAAAATTGCATTTTGAACTAAGCATTTGTGATAAATAAGACTTTAAATTTTGGTAATAAAATAAAAAAATTTATAGATAAAATTGTTTAGTTTAAATTGACAAAGGGACAGAATAAAAACAAATATATGATACAGAAAAAAAAAAATATTTTATTATATTTTTTACAATAAAAAATTTGGGAGCAGTGTCTAACATAATCGAACAAATATAATTTGTAAGAATAATTAAACCTACAAAATAAAGCCCTCACATCACAGCATTCTTTTAAAACAATTTCTTTCTTATAATTAAATACAAACTTTTTTCTTCATTCTTTGGGGCAAAAAATTTAATAGATATTTAAAAAACCTTAAAGGATTGAAAATATAATTTAAGTAAAAAATTTAATAAAAAGTAACAAACAACATTTAATATATAACAATTAAATTATTTCATGTTTTATACATATTACATTTATGCAATTATTATAAAATTTTTAACACATTAATAAAACCCCATGGCATAGAAATGTAAATGATTGTTTAATTTTAAAAAACAAAAACCCATACATACAATAAAACAAAATAGAAAAAAAGTAATTTTAAAAAGGGGAAGAAAATTCAACTAGTGTATGGATATGTCAGGAAATTAACATTAAATGCCCTAAATTTATTAAGAAAAATAATTTATATGATTTTGATCTTAAAAAGAATTTTTAAACCAAATATTAGTTAATTAGTATAATTTTATAAACAGATTTTGTTATTTTAATCTATCCCCTCTTTAAAGGTCAATCTTATGCTTTCCCTTCCCATAAAACTTTTTGTCTACTTTTAGGAATAATTCCATTACCCTCGACAACAACTATTAATTTTTTTAAACAAAATCTTTTTTTCCCATTATTTAATCGGAATATTAAAACTATAATATAACAAAGTTTTAATATCATTCCAATATTGACAAAGAACAAGCAAATTAAATTTTTAAAAAAAAAATAAGAATAAAAAAAAAGTTTAAAAACAAAAAAAAAAAAAAAAAACCTTACCACTACAACCCTGAAGGTCTTGGGCTCAGTACAAATAAGATTCTGCTGTTTTCTAGGCCAAGGGTTTGTACAATGAGGTATTAGCCCTTGATTAGGCCGCCGGGTTTTTTCTCTAATTTGGGTACCCATTTTATAGAAACTGGGGCTGCCCAGGGGGTCTCCATACATAGGGCCCGCCCCACGGCTTAATTAACAGAATAAATAATATTCTGTCACAGCAGATTCGAACCCGGGAAACCAAGAAAACAGCAGACTAGTGCTCTATCCACTAGACCACGTCTCCCTCAAGAAAAAAAAATTAAAAAAAAAAAGAAAAGAAATTAAATTACAGCCAAAGCCTATTTCACTGGGTGGTATTAAATAACTGTATAGTCAGAAATAAAAAATTCCCAAAAAAAAAAATCATAAAAAAAATGTAAATTAACAACTATAACCGAATAACAGTATAATCTTGAAAGTTTAAAAAACAAACCCCATTTGCATAAAAATAAAAACAACAAAAATTAATAACTGATATTTTAAAAACATCAAATTACATTAAAGTAATTAAAAGGAGACTTTTGATTTTGGTTATCACAATACATAATAATTAAAAGGTCAAATTAAACAATCCTGGGGTAATAATAATTCATAGTCAGTTATAGTCCTACTTCTTAGAAGAAAGCAAAGAGAATATGAGTAAATTTTGGAAATTTTAATTTAAAATTGCTTTCGTGGGGTAAATTCATTATTCTTATAAACCCCAAAATGAAAACAACCCGGGTATTCGGGAAACATTATAATGCTTTTTTGATGGACGACAATAAATAAAGGAAATTTTTAAAATTTCTTTAAAAACACTTGCAAAAAAAAATCTGGCAAGATTAAAAAGAAAGGAAAAACATTTAAAATTATATCACAGGTAGCAGAAACCGTGAATGATAAAAATTATTAAAACAAAATATGCTTTTAAGCCCCTTATAAAAAAAAAATAAATTAATATAAATAAATAAATATTGAAAGCATCAAATGAGCCGAAATACATAAACCACATAAAACTTCTATCCCTGTATTGCCTCATTCCCCTTTGGAATATAATAACAATGACAAAAAATAAAAAAACACAGAAAATTAACAATTAATAAAAAAACACAATGAAACACATAGAAAAGTAATAATCGGTAATCTTAATTTTTTTTTAAACCTTAAGGCCCACTATATGTTGATAGAGACGACAATGAAACTGAAGTAGTGATGATCGATGGGAAAATAAATTATCACATAAATTTTAATTATTTATAAATAAAATAATTAAACCCTATTTTCTATACTTTTAGATAATTGTAAATAATAATGGAAATAATATTTTTAATTTTCCTTAATTGGTGTTTTTTTAATTCAAAACATGTTTTTTTTAAAAATGTTATATGACAACATTGTTTTTAAAATAACTTTACAATTTTTTTCTTTTCAATAATCAACCTTTGTAAACAACAATTTAAAAAAAAAAAAAAAATCCAAATATCAAAAATAAAACAAAAAAACGATATTATATTAAAATGGTTCTTGATCTATAATATCGTTAACCAAACGTTTTTCCACGGAAAGAGAGAAAATATTTACTTGAAGCGGGTAAAACTTCCTGTCTTCCCCGACAGGTTGGAAGGGTAAGTGTCACGCAAGAATTTCCCCAGATGTCCTAAAAAATTACAAAAAAAAAATTTTAAAAACGTCATAATAAAAAAAGTCAAAATTTGATGTTAATAATTAAAATAAACAATAACAATAAAACAAAAAACATTTTTTGAGGTTTAATTTTTCTCCACAGGTCCAACTTTAAACTCCCCAAATCAAAATATCCACAACAGCTAAAACAGAACAATGTCAAAAAAATTAGAACTGTAATTGTTTTTAAAAACAAAATACAGTTGCTCAAAAAAAATGTAAAGAAATATTGTGTGAGCACGTATAGCCCCTCAACCCAGAACAAAAAAGTTTATATGTACCATTTTTTCCCCGTCATCCTTTTTTCAACAAAATCATAATAATTATTGATGTCACCCGGAGACGCTAGCACCTCTGCTGTCGCCCAGGGCAGACCACACGATGCTCGTCATGGGCAACAGTCTTTACATATGTGGTGGCTGGTTGGATGACGATTCCACTGGAAATAGGGTATTTATCTGCTTTTATAGTAAAAGTGTGATAATCAACATTGCTTCATTAGTTAACTTTATGTTCTCTTTCTAGATCTTGGTGGACTCGATCGACAGGTACGACCCCAGCGAGGACAGCTGGTCGAGGGTGGCCAAAGTACCAACGCCACGCTCTCATGCGGGCATCGTCTCTCTTAATAATAAGATATACATCATCGGCGGTTTTCAATCAGACGCCATGTTCGACACAGCAACAGGTGAGTTTTCTGCTTTCATTTATCTCTATATATATTTTAATATTCTTATTTTTATAAAACACTCCTTAATGGATAATTAATTAAAGCAAATTTTATTAAATTAAAATTTATTGACTACAGGGTTGGGTCTCTGACAATCAGACACAATAGTCATATTTATTTTCTTATTATTATTAAACTTATAAATTAATTAAATAATATTCAGACTAACAATCTTGAGCAGCAGGACCTTGCCCTTCCAAGTCCAAACACCAACCACCATTTCTACTACCTGCCTTCTCACTTGGCTTGTCTTTCCTTATTTTGCAAACATGGCCACCATTTTTGTAAACAAAACTAAAATGGATGCCATGTTTGCGAACAATCATCCAGATTGGATCTGTCAATCTAAGCTGTCCAACATAACATTTCAACATTCAAAGAACAAATCAATAAACAAATATATATTTTATAAATAAGTGGGTACATTACATTATTTATTCTTGGTTGTCCTCCAACTCCTTCTAAACCACATGACGAATTTTGATAAAGTTTTCTTCATTGTTTTGTGCATTCTTTCATAAAGGTTTAGAAGTACTAAATATTAGAATTAAAATGGAAAATTTTGCTGTTATCCATGGCATAAAAAATCCTTAAATATATCTCCTTGATGTGCACACACAGAAAAATAAGTGGTACCAAATAAAAAAAGATAAAAAGTTTTGCTGAAGATTTAGTACTCAAAACATTTAAATAGTAAAACTAGTTTCGCTTAACCTCACACAGAAAATAAAATATTAATTGTTCTAAAAATATTCTACGAACAGTTTTTTTACCTTGTTTTGCAAATTTAAATGTAAAGAACAATAGTTACTCAGATTTTTAACAGAATAATATAATCAAAATTAATAAATACAAACAAAAATAATAGGCAAATTAACAAAAAAGGATTTCACAATTTTAAGATTAACTAAAGGCAATAAACATAAAACTGATAATTAACATACAATGAGCTCATACTATAAAATAATGTCAATTAAGCAGGCCTACGAATTAACACTTCCGGACTCACTCTCTGTGTATCCTTCCTTTATTCCTCATGCTGATTTTTTATCGATTATGGAGCTGTCGAGCGCGTCGCTACAGTTTTATTGAGAACAACATTTTATCACTGATTTCATACAAATAGGATGAATAAACAGGAAATCTGAGATTTCTAAATATTGTTTGTTTGATATAGGAACTCTCTTATCTGTGTGGATCTTATTATATAGGCCCTTTTTTTATTCTTGTATCTTTGATTGACCAATGAAGATAGGTTTGTTTTACTCCATTTTAAAACTAATTTAATAAAGAAGTTTTTTTGAGATGCATAAAATTTAAAACCTTACAATAAGAGAACAATACCTGTACCACTACAACCCATGAAGGGTCTTGGTCTCAGTACATATAGAGATTCGTACTGTTTCTAGGCAAATGGCAGTGCAATGAGGTGATTAGGCCTTAATCACGTGCAGCTGCCAGGTTTTCCCCAATTATTTTGGGTACCCACTTTATAGAGGTTGGGTCTGCCCCAGGAGGGTCTCCATATCCTAGGGTCGCCCCCCGACTGATTGAACAGAATAAATAATATTCCGCCACAGCCGGGATTCAAACCCAGGACCGAGAGCACAGGAGACTAGCGCTCTATCCACTAGACCACACCTCTCCCTAGGAGAACAAAAGCTGTTTGAAATGTCTGAATATTCTTAGAAATTTTATTTTCTGTTTGATGTTGTGTAATCCTTACTTTCCTCTTTTGAGGGTTTGACTTCTTTATTTTGGAACCACTTATTTTTCTGTGGGTGTACATCAAATAGATGTATTTATGATTTTCTGTTGAAAACTGGATGACAGGAAAAACCTATGGTACATATAAACTTTTTTGTTCTGCTTGAGGTCTAGTACGTGCTCACACAATATTTCTTGACATTTATGAGACAAACTGTATTTTGATATTAAATCAATTACATGTTCTAATTTATATGACATTGTTCTGTTTCAGCTGTTGTGGATATTTTCGATTTGGAGAGTCAAAGTTGGACCTGTGGAGAAAGTTATCCTCAGGTATGTTTTATGTTTTATTGTTATTGTTTATTTCAATTATTAACATCATTATGACTTTATTTATTATGATCGTTTTAACATTTATTTTGTAATTTTTCAGGACATCTGGGAACATACTTGCGTGACACTTTACATTCCAACCTGTCGAGAAGACATGGAAGTTTTACCCGCTTCAACGTAACATATTTCTCTCTTTCCGTGGAAATCGTATCTGTGTAACGATATTATAATGATCCAAGAACCATTATAATATAATATCTGTGACCAACTAAGATGATTTTTTTTTTTTTTTTTTTTAATACAAATTTCGCCATGATGCACATTAATGTACTTTTACAACACTTTTATTTTTATTATGAATTTTGATCATTCCATAGCATTTAAATACATAATAGACAGACTATTTATTAGTATTTTTCAATATTTAAAAAAAAAAATTCATTTTTAGAAGTGATGTTCTTAATTGTTGATCTGTTAAAAGTTTTCATGGAATTGAGTTATCCAAATTTATTGGTTTGTTAAGTAGATTTTTTTATAAGGAGATTTATCCTTAGTTGTTAAACTTAATGAATTTATTAATGGATATTAAAATCGACATCAGTCTTTTTATATTTAAATGTGCTACTTTGTTCTCAATTAGATTTGAAAATCTTAGGGTGCATGCTACACGATAGTATAGACAGGCAAGTGAAAGCCACTCTCACAATAGTCACATGAGAGGAGGAAGCCATGATAATTTTATTGAAGTCAGATAATATATCAGGTAATAATGTATTAATATTGAAAATTATTACATAATTGTTATTATTTTCTTATTATATTATCTAACAGTGTGGGCCGTTAACTCTTAAATATTCATAGATGAGGAAGATGGTTAGGGGTGCGGTCATAAATTAGAAACACACATTTAAAATAAGTGCTATTTTAATGTGTTTATTATAGTGTTAATTTAATTATTTTAAATGTGTGTTTCTAATTTATGACCGCACCCCCAACCATCTTCCTCATCTAATTTCTCAACGGTCAACAAAACTCCATCATTTTAAATATACATATAGTTTTCAAGTAATCAAAGAGGAAATATAAACAACTGGCAACACTGTAATATATATTCATGTAAAATTGGCAATCACAAATGCTTAGTTCAAAACGCAATATCTTTACTAATGCTTAACCTATTTCAATGTTGTTTTTTTGTTTTATTTTTGATATTTGGATTTTTTTTTTTTTTTTAATTGTTTGATTACAAAGGTTGATTATTGAAAAGAAAAAAATTGTAAAGTTAATGTTAAACAAATAGTTGTCATATACACATTATGAAAACATGTTTTATGAATCTAGAAACACAATTATATGGAATTAAATATTATTTACCATCTATTATTTACAATTATCTACAAGTTATAGACAAATATGGTAATTATTTATACTTTATAAATACATTGAAAGTATGTGATAATTTACTATCATCGACTCATCACATACTTTCAGCTTTCACTTGTCTGTCTCTATCAACATATAGTGGGACCTTAAGGTTTAAAAATAATTAAGGATTACCGATTATTACTTTCTATGTGTTTCATTGTGTTTCTTTTATTAATCTGTTACATCTATTCTGTGTTATGTTTTATTATTGTCATTGTTATTATATTCCAAATGGAATGAGGCAATACAAGATAGAACGTTTTATGTGGTTCTATGTATTTCGGCATCATTTGATGCTTTCAATATTTATTTATTTATATTAATTTATTTTTTTTTATAAAGTAGCTTAAAAGCATATTATTGTTTTAATAATTTTTATCATTCACCGGATTTCTGACTACCTGTGATATAAGTCTAATGATTTTCCTTTTCTTTTTTAATCTTGCCAGATTTTTTATTGCAAGATGTTTTTAAAGTAATTAAATTTCCTTTATTTATTGTCGTCCATCTAAAAGCACTTACTAATGATTAGAATATCCGGTTGTCCTACATCTTGTGTATATAAAGAATAATGAATTCCTACTCTACGAAAGCAACTTTAAATTAAAATTTCCAAAAATTTACTCATATTCTCTATAGCTTTCTTCTAAGAAGTATGACTATAACTGACTATGAATTATTATTACTCCAGTGATTGTTTAATTTGACCTTTTAATCTATTATGTTATTGTGATAACCAATCAAAAGTCTCTCTTTTAATTACTTTAATGTAATTTTGATGTTTTTAAAATATCAGTTATTAATGTTGTTGTTTTTTATTTTTATGCAAATGTGGAGTGTTTTTTAAACTTTCACAGATTACTACTCGTTATCTCGGTTATAGCTATGTTAATTTACATTTGTTTATGATTTTTTTATTTGAATTTTATATTTCTGACTATACAGTTATTTACATACCACCCCAGTGACTAGGCTTTAGACTGTAATTTAATTCTCTTTTCTTTTTTTTTTTAATTTTTTTTTCTCTGAGGAGAGACGTGGTCTAGTGGATAGAGCACTAGTCTGCTGTTTTCTTGGTCCTGGGTTCGAATCCTGGCTGTGACAGAATATTATTTATTCTGTTAATTCAGCCGTGGGGCGACCCTATGGTATGGAGACCCTCCTGGGGCAGCCCCAGTCTCTATAAAATGGGTACCCAAATTAGAGAAAAAACCTGGCGGCTAATCAAGGCCTAATCACCTCATTGTACAGCCGTTGGCCTAGAAACAGCACGAATCTTTATATGTACTGAGCCCAAGACCCTTCATGGGTTGTAGTGGTACAGGTTTTTTTTTTTTTTTTTTTTTTTTATCTTTTTTCTTTATTCTTATTTTTTTTAACACATTTATTTGCTTGCTTCTTTGTCAATATTGAAATGATATTAAACTGTGTTATATTATAGATAAACTATTCCGATTAAATAATGGACAAAATAGATCTCTTGTAGAATTAATAGATTGTTGTCGAGCTAATGGATTTATTCCTAAAAGCTAGACAAACAAGTTCATGGGAAGAATGCATAAGATCTGACCTTAAAGAGTGGGAATAAGATAAAATAACAAATATCTGTTATATTTATACTAATTACCTAATAATGGTTTAAAAATTCTTTTTAAAGATCAAAATCATATAAATATTTTTCTTAATAATTGAGGGCATTTAATGTTAATTTCCTGACATATCCATACACATAGTTGAATTTTTCTTCCCTTTTCTAAAATCTACTTTTTTTTCTATTTTGTTTTATTGTATGTATGTTTTTGTTTAATTTAATTAAAACAATCATATACATTTCTATGCCATGGATTTTATTAATGTGTAAATTATATAATAATTGCATATATGTAAGTATGTAAAAACATGAAACATAATTAACTTGTACATATATTAAATGTTGTTTGTTACTTTTTATTATAATTTTTTTACTTAAATATATATTTTCAATCCTTTAAGGTTATTTTAAATATCTATTATATTTGTTGCCAATGAATGAAGAAAGTTTGTATTGTACTTATAAGAAAAGAAATTGTTCTTAAAAGAATGCTGTGATGTGAGGGCTCTTATTTTCGTAGGTTTAATTTACTTCTTACAAATTAATATTTGTTCGATTATGTTAGACACTGCTCAATTATTTATTGTAAAACTATAATAAAATATATTTTTTTACTGTATCATATATTTCGTTTATTTATTCATGTCCCCTTTGTCATATTTAAACTAAACAATTTAAATCCTATAATTTTCTTATTTTATTACCAATTAAGATCTCTATATCTCATCACAAATGCTTAGTTCAAAATGCAATATCTTCACTAATGCTTAACCTATATCAATGTTGTTGTTACTTTCACTTAACTGTATATGAAATACATAAAGTTATGAAATATAGTAAGGGAAAGTATAATTCCAAGTTTTCTCCAGAAATACATGCTTTAGGTAGGATCTCCTGAGTACAAATGACCAAGCTCGAAAACAAAAAAATGAAATTTCATATCTGAGGAGCACCTTTTTTTTTTATTTATTAATTTTATTTTTATTCCTGTGAATGAGTGGCATTGGCAGAGAACATACAGCCACTTAATATATTATATTTTATTTGTGAAAACATTTACAATTTTACTATAGTATTAAATTCTTTTGTTGATTGATTTGAAATATTCATTCATAATGCAAACCTTTTTAATTTTACTAAATTTTAATAACTATGTTGTGTGATTATTATTTATCTCCAAGAACAATTTTTCCCTTTGTACTTTGTATGCTGGGCATTCTAGTAATAGATTTTTGAGGGTCTCCCTGCCCCCACACTTTGTCACAATGTGGAGTTTTAGATACACCTATTTTATGAAGATAATGATTGCAGATACTCTGATTAGTCCTAATTCTTATGTAGGTTTTTTATAATATCTTTACTCAAGTTTGTTTGCGAGAACCAAGGTTTTCTAAAAATCTGAGGAAATATAATTTTGTAAAACTGTCCAGTGGGGTTTTCCTGATATAGTCGTTGCCTGAGCTCTGTTGTATTTAATTTAATTCATTTATAACAATCTTTTTATGGTATCTTAAAGGAGAAGCACATATGCCTGAGATGTTACAGCAACTTTTTCATCAAAATCAGCCGACCAGAAAAGCTATGTTATACAATAAATTTTGCATATTTTTACGATTTTTTCAAAACTGGCTCTGAACGATTTTGATTGAATTTCCCTTAAATTGTAAAATTTAATGGGTTAATTTCATGTAGGTTTCGTTCTAATGGCAAATGGCATTCGTTGGCAAAACAATAAAATTATTGAAACTATTCAGTTGTTTCATTTAATGACCGCCACCCGGACTAATTCCTTCCAGTCTACTTATTTTAATTGAAATCATACTTTAACATTTCCATCTTAAAATAATCCTATTGGCATGATAAAAAAAACAAAACAATTTTAATGTGAAAAGAATAGAATAAATTGGTTCAATGATAAATTAATGAAATATTTTTGTAATTTATAATGAATGATTGTCTTTTATTTGGGTATACAAAAACAAATTGATGAAGAAATCTGTCGTGTTCAAAGAGAAGACATTTTTCTCTCTTAATGTAACTCTAAATTATGATTTTTATTTTTTATTTTATTTGTTTTATATTCTAACAATAAGTTTATTATTATTTACATTAAAAAAAAAGGTTATGCATGCACACTGGATCAGTTCTTCCTTAACTTGTTTGTCTAAACGATGTTGATATTGTGAAGAAAAGATACCTTGTTAATTAATAATATTTATAGATGATACAAATCAGTTATTCTTTTTTGTTTTATCTATTAGTCACATAAATATTTTTTTTTATCATAGTAATGGCTTCTTATACATATATTTTTTAACCATTTATGTAACATTTTACCCAAAAGCTTCTGAAGATCATGGAATCATTAAAATACAGTTCAAATAAATTATAATTGAGATGATTTAGTACAATATTTATTTCAGAAAATGGAAAAAATTTTCATTTTTTTCTTATTTATCTAATTCATGTTCTTATAATATTAACATCTAGAAAATCTTTTTTTACTACATTAAAACTGTTATGGAAAAAAATATTTTAGTATGACTTTGAATGAAATTAAGTATGTAATTAGTTTGAAAAGAACTGTAATTTTCAAACACATTTTTAAAGGTCTTGGATGTTTTTTATATAAAATCAGAAGACGGGTTTTGATAAAACTAAGCTATTAGAATACGAAAATGTCAAATTATCATTTTCATAAAATATTTCCTTTAGTACCTTTTTGAAATCAGTTTCTCAATTACAAATTGTGCAAATTGGTGCAGTCAATAGAACACACAATTAAGTATAAATTTAATTTATTTGTGCTGAAGTTTTGACCTAAATTATAGGCCTTCTTCAGGGTAATTGAGCAAGCAAGGTTGGCACCATTAAATTAAGTTTATACTTAATTGTGTGTTCTATTGACTGCACCCTGAACCAACTTCTCCCATATATAAAATTAATATTTTAACAATTAAAGGTCAGTTGAAATGGTAACTATAACCAGTTTTAAAGAATGATAATGTATAAACCAAATTTACTTACTTTGGTAGTGCATGCTCCAAATTAAAATAATCATATCAAAATCAATAACAACTTAGTTTTGAGTTAATATGTGTTGGCAATCTAAATTTAAATTTATCAATACTTATTTAGCTTTTTAAAATTTATATTTCATAGTTCCTTGCAAGGTTGAATTATAAGATTTTTTAAAGAAAACAAAATGAATCAGAGGAACTACAGATCTTTTGCTTCATAATTTGAAAGTAATTTTTGCAGAAAGAGCAGAATGGCTGGTTAAGGTGATGAGTCAGATAAAATAATCTATTATATTAATTACCAGAGGTTATTATAATTATTTGAATCGTAATCTTAAAACCTTCAAGGTTTAAAAAGAGAAAAAGTAGATTAAACAGTCCCAAAAAAACATCTAGATGAATAATGTATGACAAACCCCTTCATTAGAATTAGAGATGGCTACCACTTTGGTTGCCAGGATACACTTTCCTTCTCTCTATTGCCTTCTAATTCTTAACTCTTAAAATATTTGTTTAATAATAATCAAACCATTCATTTGATTGTTATTATAAATAACATAGTCATATTGTTTTTTATTATGTGTATTTAAGTAAGTTTAAAAAAATATATTTATTGAGATTTACAACTTTATTATGTCATGCATTTTGATAGATTACCACTCCAATAATCATTCTAAATAAAAAGGTCCCATGGCCATCTTCATTTCAGATGCCTCTGAGGATTATCAGGAATCGAAGAGGGAGCAGGAATAAAACTATTGGGTTAGAGTAGGATAGAATTTTTGATGGAAGGGATGGTGCATGGTTTGGACCAAATCACCAACATATGGAACATTAAATAAGATTATTTATTATTAATATTTCATTTATTACTAATTTTTTGGGATCCCCTGTAGCAGGTTGGCTAACATAATAGCCTTCTATGCAAAAGAGGTCATAGGTTCAAACTCGCAGGTGGTTCTGGGATTTTTTAATAGGAGTAAAAAAATCCTTAGTTATGCTGTCCTTTGGAGGTGACATTAAAAGGCTATCCCGAGCCTGTGCAATGTCAGTTACACGTTAAAGATCCCTATCCTAATTAAATCCTGGATCCGCAAAATTTAGGACTCCCACTGTAGCATCGTCCGATTAGCCACTGTAGCATAAAGTGATGTTAAATAAACAAACAATTACTAATTTTTAATTCAATTATTATCATTTTAACTAACAGGATGTAATTAACAGTTTATAAAGGTGTAATGTTGATTATTGATGTGATCATAGAAAATGTTTAATGTTTACTATTTTTGCCCCCAGCTTGTAAGCCATCATTAGACCAAGTATGTTTGGATCCAGTAGCTAGTGGATCCATAGGAACCAGTGGTCAATCCAAAGGTAGATTTTTATGGGGAAAGGATTTGCTTTTTATAAAAAGGAGGGAAAATTTTGTTTTGGAACGAGAGGGAAGAAATATTCAACATACTTATGGATTACCTATATACAATGGTTGACTCTGTGTAAATATTTGTTATAGGTGCAGTAATCTAAACAATTAATCAAGTAGATAAAATAAATTATGTTTCGACTAAATTAAGTATTTTAATGACTACGCCTGGAATTAACTTCTCCACAATATATACAATTAAGTCAAACAGGCTTATTATATTAGTGTAATTCACAAATATTGATACTATCAGCTGTTTAATACATGTTTTAGTACATTAAATGAGTCATTATTTATTTAAATTTAGTCAATATTTCTCTGTCTCCTCCCTTTCCTCCTTGGATCCACTGTGAGGAGCTTCCTTCCCCTGATGATGCTCATAAGCTTTGACTGTAATGTTGAAAAATATAGTAAAAGCTTTTTAACAGAATCCCAAATATTTTTTCCATAATTTACTCTCTTACTCTAATAACACATTAGGTTAAAAAAAAAAATATGGGAATGCTACTCACTGGATTAGTTACCCTCACTTTTACCATCAGATTTTTTTATGAGTTTAAATTCCTGGGATAGGGTCAACCCTTTTTTTTTCCTTTTTAAAATTTTCACATATTTATTGAACTCTAAAATCACAAAGTTTTGAATCAAGTTTGATTTTTTTCTTGCTTGAACCAATAATTCTTTGGAGGGGTAATAGAAAGATTGAAAAAAACTTTAAAAAAGGCCCAAGGGTTAGAAAATATGGATATTTACCAAACATGGGCTATATAAAAACTAAAAAATCTCTAGTAATTTTATTTTTATTTGTATATTTTGGGTTTAAAAATTGTAT
>JAJSOM010000189.1:0-29704 GCA_023052935.1 Piezodorus guildinii
TTCAGGAGTTACCCATCTCTTTCTATACATCTGCTTGATATCTGCAGCAAGAGCAACTTCGAAAATTCTAAAATTTATAAATAATGACGTAATATCGATTTGCAACTTCGGTCCGACAAATAAAATGTCATTCAATGATTTTCCTCTCGGAGTGGTCAAACTTTGAGGTTTGAATATTCCTCGGTGTGGGATATAATATCCTTCAGGATTCAAATCTGCATTAGAAACTAATGATGCATGACCCTGATTTAAATAATCTAGGATACCATCCTTATATGTTTTCCTAAATTCTTGTGAACGACTAAAGCGTTTTTCTAAGGCTATGATCCCTAAACCAGAAGGATTTTCATGGAAAGGTAAACGCACAATATTCCTTCCAGATTCAAGCCTCCTTAGAGTCGAGGAAAATATCTCCTCACACTTAGCATCTTGAGGACTTAAGATTGGTGTTGAAGGAGTAGATACTTCCTCCATTTCCCAAAAGGATTTTAATAAATTTTCTATCGGCGTTTCGACAGTACTACAGAGTGATATCTTAGGTTCTACGCCCTGAATGATTGGCGCTTTTCCCATCAATACAAATCCAAACGGACTTTGTATTGCTATCGGTTGCTCAGAGTAACTCCGAACTTGACGCCCTCCCAGAAAATCTGGACAAAGCTCCGAACCAATAATTCCATCAATGGCACCAGGAGTGTCAAAATTTGGATCTGCTAGCTCTAAATTTTTAAAATGATCCATTTGTGACCTATCTATCGGGGTTGATGGCATTCTATCAACAATTTTGTCAACAACGAACGAATCAATGTCATACATTACATTAGGATTTCTTCTTGATGACAACACAAACATTGTTTTGCCCCCAACCGATTCCGATATGCCTCCAAAACCCAAAACAGAGGATTTTATATTCTCAATAGAGAGACCCAATCGGCGACATGCGCTCCAAGTGATGAAGTGAGACTGACTTCCTGAATCTACCAACATTCGTACCCTTTGTAATTGCCCCGAACTATCTCGGACATTTCCTACTACCGTAGCTAGAAGCATTGTAGTTTGTGAGGGAGGAGGATGTTTATCTTTATACAATGAACAAAGACTTGTACCCGGATCCGATGTTCGGTCTTTAGGGAATTAACTTCGTTTAAATCGGCATTGTTGCGTTGAAATTCGAAATGCAAGAGAGTATGATGAGGTAGATCGCATTTCGAACAACTTTTAATTATGCTACACTCTTTTGACCTATGGTTCTGAGAAAAACATTTTTGACAAAGTCTCTTATTCTTAATCTGCCTATAGCGATTCCAAGGGGACAATTTTGAGAACTTTGCACAATCTGAAATTGTATGCGAACCCTCGGAACAAAATTCACAGCAAGATCCTGGAATGGGGTCTGGGGTTACAGATTTTGTAACAAATGAATGAGTAGTGCGTATATTACGCTTTGGAAGCTGGAAAGTTTCTGATAGAGGTATTGTCTTGATTTGTTTTTCTAAAAATTTAACCAAATCATAATATTCTGGAATATTTTTATTTCTATGAGCGGCCTCAAATTCTCTTCGTGTAACCGGATCAAGAACCCTTAGACCCATATACAAAAAAATATAATCCTCAAGAGAATTAATAGAATCTAATTGCTTCAGCGCTCCGATCGAAACGCAAAATTTATCTAAAACCATCGTCAAACCTTCTCGACTCTCTGATTTGAGCGGTTTAAATCCAAAAATTTGATCTATATAACTATCGGCTAAGCTTCGATCATCATTATAACAATCAAAAAGACTCTTCCATATTACCCTATAATTGCTGGCTATTGGTTTTAGTGTTTTACAAATGCTAGCGGCTGGACCGTTCAATTTTGAGACTAAATATTGTAATTTTTCTAACTCAGATAAGCCCTCGTTTTCGTGAACTAATGTTTTAAACAATTCATGAAACACTGGCCATTCATCTGCACGCCCATTAAAGGTAGGAATATCAATTCTAGGGAGTTGTACTTTCCTTTCCGGCTCAGCATTCATTTTTCCGCCCCTCGATTCGCTAGGACCTACCGTCGAGTTAGTCAATTCCCTCGCAGCTACTAACCTAACCAATCCTACCATATCTATCAATACATCGTCGAACTCCGGAGTAAAATTTTTATCTGACTCACATTGAATTTCATTAATCCTAAATTCCGTCTTGTCAAACTCAACTACCGTTTCATCTAATGATTGATATAAAATTTGAAATTGATCAAGTAATTTTTTATCTTGGCTAGTAACTTTTAAAGCAAGGTCGTATAGACGTTGAATCCTTTTAAAGTATTTTTCTTTTTTTGCAATAAGTACTCTTAAAGATGATTCGGACATGTTTGCAAATAATTTTTAATTTAACTTCTAAAATTAATCACTAAGGCAACCTACCAAATAATAACAAAAAAAAAAACAGATGTTTTAATTCGATATAATATCGATAAAGAGATCGATCGGATATCGATTTATCGATACGGTTCCTATCGATTCTTGGGCTCAAAAAATCAACCCTTTTGCCCAGATTACGAATAGAAATTGTATAAAACGGATTTAACGATCAATCCCAATTTCTAAAAATCCGGCCCGGAGGACCAATAAATTATGGTACTAATTGTACCAATTAAAAATTTTCTGGTTGTGGACTGTATGATAAAAAAAATAATAATAAAAAACTTTAAATTTTGATTCTGCCCAGAATAAGGGATCTCCAAGTCGTTTTACAAATAAATTTAAGATAGACAGCAGCTTACCTAATCGCCTTCTTGTGTCTTCTAGAACGGGCCCGCTCAGGCTCGGCAGTCTCCTCCAGCTGCTCCTAGATTTATCTTGTAAAACTTAGGAGAACCTAAATTCTTGAAACTGAGTCCCTCTATCGTGACCGGGAACCGAATATCACTACAAATATCGTCACGGACTACAAAAACATGCAATCACATGCAATCGGGACAGAATCTCAATTCACACTGACGCTATAGTAAAAAACAAAAGACTGTCGAATAAAACATCTGTGCCGTATCCAAGGCTCAATCTAATTAAATTTAAATCCAAATAAATATTATTATTTTTAATTCGCGTAATCGCGAACATATATATATATATATATATATATATATATATATATATATAATATATATATATATATATATATATATATATATATATATATATATATTTTTTTTTTTTTTTTTTTTTTTTTTTTTTGGTCGATTACAAAGGTTTATTATTCAAAATAATAAAATGAAGTAATTAAGTTCAATACTAAAGAAATTATAACTTTCTGCGCTTTCTATAAAATATCCTTATATAGATTTAGTGTCCTTTGAAAGTCCTCTCCACTGTTTTGAACGTGTTTCTATTATCTAAGAAATGGCATTAGTTAATAGAAATGTTTTATGCTTGTATTTATTATTCTTATTATAATGTTAGATTAGTAAATTATATTAGTGCTCAGTTGAGCATCGAGAACATTTAAGTATCAAAAATTAAATATCTGACAGAAATCAATAGTTTTATTGGTTTTTTCACATGAAATGTCCGTTTTTATTGTTTCTAAAATACATAAAGGATTTTGCAGGTCTCTCTTGTTTTCTTCCGAATGTTTACATATTAAAAGTAAACAGTTACTGATCCTCTACCTTTGTATTATAAACATTAGCTTCCCAATCAATTTCCCACCTGATTTTCGAGTAATATTTTTGTACGAGTTTAAACTCGGCCATTCAGCAGCTGAGGCCGCTAGAAATATTTGCAAGGCGTTTGGGGAAGGAAGTGTTAATGAACGGACCATTCGCCGTTGGTTTGTCAAGTTTTCAGCTGGGGATACCGACTTGAAAAACTTGCCCCGAGGAAGACCTCCGTCCGTAAATGTCCTTAAACATACAGTAGAAGGAAACCCCTACCAAACAGTTAAATGACTCTCAGCACAACTAAATGCAAGTGCATCTACCTTTTCCAGACATTTAAAGTGTATTGGGAAAGTAAAAAAGCTCGATACATGGGTACCTCATGATCTCACTGAGCGGCATGTCTCAAAACATACCGTGCACAAATTGAAAGAACTGGGCTACGAAGTTCTTCCGTCTTGTCTCCAACAAATTACCACCTGTTCAGGAATTTAGACAACTTGTTCAAAGGAAAACTTTTTGAAAACGATGATCAAGTGAAAAGTGCGTTTTCAGATTTTGTTTCACTTCAAAGCTCAGAGTTTTTCAGTTCGGGGATAAAAAAGTTGTTGTCTTTAGCAAGAGGGCTGAGCTCCAGTGGTCGCGGTCCAGTCAAACTGCATCCCGAAGACCTCGGTTTTATACAAATATAAAATTCATATTATATTTTATAGGTACTATTTTTGTGGAAAAAAAAATAAGTTGACTTTGATCATTTATGCTTTTTCTTTGGAAGTATTCATTGACCTTATGGATACAATACAATTAACTTTTACTTCAATGGAATCTAAGTTACACTGTTCCATATGTACCAGAAAGGTTGTTCAAACAGCAATAAGTACCGAAGTAGTGTTTAACGAGAGAGAGGACAGCCACGGTATCTGTTGCAGGCAATTTATATTTAAATCAGTATGGATACTCTTAGGGTAGGGAGATTGTCATGTTAATTGATGGATAGTGTGTGTGCCTTCTAGATAGGCAGGTTCATGCATTCATTATCCAATCTCAGCCAACATGTTCCCTTCGGGATTCTCTTCAACCATCTTTACAAAACA
Source organism: Piezodorus guildinii (assembly GCA_023052935.1). Taxonomy (NCBI): domain Eukaryota; kingdom Metazoa; phylum Arthropoda; class Insecta; order Hemiptera; family Pentatomidae; genus Piezodorus; species Piezodorus guildinii. The sequence goes on from JAJSOM010000189.1 coordinate 4,732, forward strand.
AAAAAAGTACATTCATTTTCCATTTTCAACTTCTCTCGATCACTTTTACTTTAAAAATAATGTACAGAACCTCTTAGAAGATTTAAAATTACGTTATGCTAGCTTAAACTTGTTTAAAATCGAGTTGAATTGGGACTACTCACTCAATTATTAGTTCATATATTGAGCATATCGTAATTGTTTTACTAAGTATTACTATAAATATTTGTTAAGAAATAAAATATGGATTCAACAGTATCTATACTTTGTTTGATATTTCGTGATTAATAAATACGGTTTTATGTGACAAAATATACCAAATGTATATGCTGGAATGAAACATCTGTCATCTATAGGTATGTTTACTATAAAAGAGATATATTAGATGAGGAAGATGGTTGAGTCACCCTGATGAAGGCCCACAATGTAGGCCGAAACGTCGGCCCATAATTTAAATAAGTACTAGTTTTTGTGTGTTTCTTTCTAATGACCGCGCCCCCAACCAACTTCCTCATCTAATATTCTCAACGGTCAATTAAACTCCTTTAATAAAAAATAGATATATTTATTAATTAATCGTTCTTAATTCTTCAAAAAATGTATTTATTGTCTACGTTTCAGAGCTTTTTCCCATCTTCAAGGCTCACTGTCAGTAACCAATGGTTTGTTACATCTATCAATTGGTATAGATTTTATCAAATTTTGTCAAATGTAAATAAAAAAATCATTAAAAATTCATCATATAAAATTCACCTAACACGGCCTATATATTATTTAGCCAATAATGAATATGTTGGCTGTATTAGTTAAATGTTACGTGCTGAATTTTTAATGAATTGTTTTTATTTATATTTGAAAGATGTTTGATAGAATTGGTACTAATATGATTGGGTATAAGAAATCGTTGTTACTGACAGTGAGTTCTGAAGATGGTGAAAAAAAACTGAAATGTAGACTAAAAATACTTTTTTTTTTTAGAAGAATTAAGAACCATTAATCAATCATAAATATGTGTATCTTCGTTAACGATTAATATCATTTTATATATATTCTATTTTTACGAATGTTAAGTAAAGACGCGATTACAAAACGGCAGTGCTCAAATTAATTTTGAGATAAAATATGTCGTTAGAAGTAAGAACGGTCAATTTTGTTTTTATAAATGTAAATTGAAATAGCTAAATTCTTCTCGTGTTAAAACGTAAATAATTAGTTATTTTCGTTCCTCCAAACAAAAAGTCAAGTTTTTTTTTTAAATTATTTATTTATTAAATTTACTATATTATTTAATAATAAGTTTTTAGTAATTATCCACTATGAAATGTCACGAACCAGGAGTGAAAGAAACTATTTATTTCAATGACAGCTCTCTATAAAGTCAAGGTTAAAATGATTGTAATGCTTAAATTGTATATTTATTAACGGAATTATTTAGCGGTTTTCTGTCGAGAAACTTAAGTTAGATTTTATTAATATTTGAACAAGAACGACGTCCTAAGGTCTATCAGAATAAATTATTGGTTAGAATATATTAGATAGGTCCAAAAGAAAATGCTTTTACCACGTGGAGTAGCACAGCAAGCATCCAGTTCGTTTGTTTTGGTTGTAAGGCGTAAAACCCTAAGGTTTGGATGTAATATGTAACCTTAACAAGAAAGAACTATTAGGCAAAAAAATAATAATAATAGTAATAAATAAAAATAAAAGTTGTAATAATTATAATAAATTATTATAATAATAAGCCATAATAATTGTAATGCAAGCATGCAAAACGGATAAGGCAATACTGGGCCAAAAGAAAACAGTTTTAGCGTGGTCCTAAGTTGGCCTTAATGACTAAATAAATAACAACAGTAACTTAAACGGTATAATAGTAAGGCATAACATAAAAACAATATTAAAAAAAACAATAATTAAAAAAAATGAACAAAAATTCATTATTTTATTTTAAGCATATTTATTGATATTTACAAGTGTATTATATACATCAAGTAAATGTGATAGACATAGAAACTGACATGAAATGAATGTAGAGACGTTACCCGTTGCCAGCACTCTAAAAATATTTTAATCTAGGTCTCGGTGGAAGAAGGATCTTCTTTTCATACTCCTCGGAGGATTATCAGGAATCGAAGAGGATGATAGGATAGAAACTAGTGGATTAGAGTGGAAATGGGAGTTTTTTATTGAACGATTGATACCTGGTTCGGGCTAATTCAGTAACATATTGAACATTAAGGTCTTTATGGATGATATATATTTAGTTATCTTAGAAATTTTTGAAGAGAACTAAAAGTTGGAAAGGTTGATATTTTAAAAGTGGATTTTTAAAATATTTTATAAGAGGTGAGAAAAATTTAAATCAGATATGTCTACTTACTGGTTGTGTGAGCTGAGAAGGCGTCTGTCAACAACAATGGGATAATGAGGTAATTATGGTGCCCTGGGTGGGGAAAAGAGGAACTAAAATTGACGGTTACAATGAAATCAAAGCAAACATTAAACAAATGAATATTTAAAATTATTGTTTTCTTTTATTTATTTTTGAATATTTATCGACATTTTTGACGAAAATATGGACATTTTAAAAACTGGTTATAATGTAGGTGAGAGGCATTTAAATCAGATATGTGTATTTACTGATTAGGTGAGCTGAGGAGGCGTCACAACGATAGGGTAACTAAGTAATTATGGTGCCCAGGGTGAGGAACTAAAATAGGTAACAATGGAATCAAAGGAAACAATTAAACAAATGAATATTTAAAATTATTTTATTTTCTTTAATTTATTTTTGAATATTTATCGAAACATTTTTGACATGTTAAAAAATGGTTGTATTGGGAATGAGATCAAAATATTAAATATTGAGTAAAATCATCGAATCTATAATCCTAAATTTAGTATCCCCATAATAAACGATAGGTAGAAAGAAACTTATGGAGTAGTCCATTATATATCTTAGAAATTAAAATTAAAAAGAGGAAAGTATATAATGTCAAACGAGTTTGGACAACCGAATATGGAATACATAATAATGAAAAAGGAGAGAGATGATGCAAATCGGAACAAAGTTATTAGTTAGTTAAAAAATAATTAATTATTTTCCCCTAAGTTAAATTAAAGGTACTTTAGAGGAGGAACGCATAAGTCATTTGTTCGCCCACAAGATTTTTTTCCACTTCTCAAAAACGTTAGATTATCCGCTGAGGCCCAGCCGACGATATACTGGAGCTGGTAGACAATGGCCTGGACAAGATGACGTGATGAGATTAGCGGTACACCCTCTAAGTATCTGTTCTTCCTCCTCTTGCAGGCGGGAGTAACGGACACATCTGCTGGAGCTGGAGCTGGAGCTCCGATCTGGGTCGAACGTGAGCTCCTCTCAGTCATTAGCCAGTCAGCGGACCGCCAACGAGATCTTAGGCACAGTCTCTTCTAGAGGAAAATGTCTTGAATATACATCTCATTTTCCTAGACATTAATTTTTTTTTTTATTCAGAAACAATTCTTTATTGAGTACTATTGGGTTGATGCAAAATTAATGCAGGTTTTTAGTAGGTATTGTAAATACGCCATATCTTTACTTTAACCATATATATTTAATCAAAATAATTTCCATCTGAATCAATGCACTTTTGCCAACGTTCAACAAGCTTTCTTATTCCACCAGAAAAAAAAATCCGAATCCCTGGACTCAATGAAATCACGAAAAGAATTTTCAATGTCGTCCTGGTTTTGAAAATTTTTCTCCCTCAAAAAGTTGTCCAGATGCCTGAAAAAGTGGAAGTCTGTAGGAGAGAGGTCAGGTGAATAAGGCGGATGTTGGAGAACTTCGTAGCCCAACTCGTGCAGTCGTCGAAGCGTTGCTTGTGCAACGTGTAGTCTGGCGTTATCGTGGAGCAGGATCGGCCCCTTCCGATTCATCAATGCTGGGCAAAGACGTTGCAATTTTTGAGTTCCGAGTTCCGCCGCCATTTCTCGTGTGGTTTTGGTTGGGTCTTCTTCCACTTTTGACCTCAGCTGGTCGTTGTCCAGAGCAAGATGACGGCCCCGACCTTCCTTGTCTTCGAGGTCGAAATCTCCTCTGCGAAACTTCTGGAACCAACGCTGCACCGTGTACTCATTAGTAGCCCTCTGACCCCACACTTCATTAATATTACGAGCCGTTTGCGCAGCGCTGCGCCCTAATTTAAATTCGTAAAAATAAATTTGACGAAAATCGCACTTTGACATTTTCGATTCAAGACCTTTGAACACACTGAACAAAACGATTTTACTAAACAAATTCATGGTGAAAGAGAGGGTATTAGATAAGGTTTGTTTTGGTATAATAATGATCAATGTTAGGATTAGCTTTGTTTACACAATTGGAATTAAGATATTGCAATAGAGGAAACCTGCATTAATTTTGCATCCACCCAATATTACAATCAGTCCAATTTAGGACACTCTTTTGCATAAATAAGGATAAAATTTACATTAAATACATTACATTTAAAATATACTTATAAAATCATTTTATTACTGAGTGTCTCGTGTTAATTTATTAATTTAAGAGACAAAAGTTTATATCAACCAACAACAATTTTTATTGAGTAAAATTACAATCTGTCCCAATTTGGACATCAATAGTAGTGGTGAAAGATATCCATACATACTACATTCATACAATTTTTACTCGGCATAAAATTACAATAAAATATATACACAATAATGAATCAATACAATAAAGTCAAGAAATCACTCATACCTATATACACATACATCACATTGAGTGGAGAATCTAGAAAGTGATAGGATTCCAATATATTTACAAAGGTCGCGGGGCAACTGCCGTATCAACCTTCTAGGTGGGTTGTATGGATAAGTGAAGCTGGATAGGGATTGAACTAGAGGATTAGGATGATGAAGGAGGTTCTGGTGGAATTTAGAAAATTTGGATAGATTATTTTTTAAAATATAATTAATCACAGATAGAGAGCTGGCCGTATATTTGCCGTTCTAACGGTATGTTTGTAAAATATAATCCAGTTAATTGAAAAAATAAATTATCCTCAATCTCTCTCTAATTTGCAAATCTGATTAAATATTCTAAATTTTGTAAGGAAAAAAAAATCGTATGAAATAAAAAAACGTTCGGATTTGAATATTTATGTGTACATAAAATATTTGTAATTTATTCACATTTTATTGTATCTTCAAAATCATTTGGAAGTCAGAGAAACCTTTGTTTGTTTAATGAAGCGTGCCAATTCCGAAGGATTTCTGGTAACGGTACTTGTACGTTTCGAAACCGGTCCCAATCAGATCAATTTTTTTTTCTATAAATTCCTTTTCCTGAGGATTCTGAAAGATATTTTCGTAAATCATTTACTGGAAGAAAATGTTTTTTCTAATTTTCATTATTTCCACAGAACGCGAATGCTGTGTATCATTATCTTGCCCTGGAATGGACGTATCAGTTTCCAATTAAAACAGGGCCTGGAAGCTGTCACTAGCAGGCACCTGGTTTTTCCGAATTTTCCTTCTACCAAATGAGCAAGAGCTATATGATATCGGGCAACCGTTTTCCGATATATCAGTGCCTCTTAGATAGCGGGAAATGGAAAAAGGGCATCCGACTCGGGCGATTCCACTTCTCCGGTCCTATCTTCGCTTTGAACTTTCATCACCAGACTTCTCGGAAAATTGTTACGGTTGGAAGTCTCCTTCTATTATCACTTTTCATGTACTTCAAAGTGATATCTTACCAAATTGAAGACGATTCCATATAGTATATATTTAAATATATATATATATATATATATATATATATATATATATATATATATATATATATATATATATATATATATATATATATATATATATTATAGGTTTTATACTATTCTTAGGTTTCAGTCAATAAATAAAAAATTGTATTTATGCAACGTTTCGAGAATTTTTTGATCTTATAATTATGCAGTTTTAGATAAAAAAGCTGTCTTAAATAGACATATGTCTTTTAATAACCTTTTGATAATAGTTTTGTTCGAACAGTTCTCAACTGTTGATAATTTATAATTTATTAGGTTTCCGTCAATAAATATATGTCTATTTAAGACACTATTTTATCTGTAATTGTATGATTATGAGAACAATAAGTTCTCGAAACGTTGCATAAATAGAAGTGTTTATTTATTGACTGAAACCTAAGAACAGTAGAAAACTTAAATTATCAGCAGTTGAGAACTGATCAAACAATATATATATGCATATATGTTTAACAATAATACCCGATGATAGCTATAAATCAACGTCAAAACTGTAGTTTTCTTTAATGTGTGTTTGTACCAGAACTGTATTTTTGCACATTTTGTGATTTTTTTCTTCAGGATATTGGAAATTCTTACATTAACTTACCTATATACGAAGTATACAATAAGGGAAAGTATTGTAAAAATTTTCGAAATTGAGTTTTCACTGCAAATATACGTTTCAGAGTCTAAATGAACATGTCCCCCAAAATGTTCTGCGTGGGTATATGGTCAGTCTAACTCAAAAATTATAAGTTTTATAAAACTGTGATAATAATTTTATACTGTGTTTGTGGCTATTTCGCCCTAACTCAGCCTCTACTGGCTTAGACCAGTGATGCGACTGAGAGGCGCTGGGATCTCTTGGATTCCGCTTTTTTCCTCCACAAGTGGAGGGAAAAGCCCAGTCTGGGGTCCCCTTAGCAGTTGTATATATTGTATATAGTTACCATTGTTTGTATGATGTTTATTTATTTGCCAACTTTGTATTTATCTCAATTATAGGTTTTTGTTTGTTTTTTTATTATTATTTTATTGTATATATATATATTTATTTTTATTTTATTTTTCTATTTTATGTAATTTGACTTTATCCTTATTTTCTGTATACATTGTATGAATGTGGTCAGTATTACTATTGTTCATTATTAAACAGATTGTAATAATTCTCATTAAATAAATATTTGAAAAAAAATTATAAAACTGTGACGGAGAATAATAAGTAGTAGAAATTAAAGGTAGAATGGTATCGGGAACCAGATGTTTCTATGCCCTAAAAAAAGCTCTCCGATACAAAAGCCTTTCCAGGAAAGCAAAGCTCTTGTTGTACAAGACAATAATTAGGCCGGTTGTAATGAACGGCAGTGAGACGTGGACCCTAACTAAAGAAAACAGAAGACCTCTACTGGTTTGGGAGAAGAACACAAGTGGAGAATCAGAAGCAACGCCGAACTTACAGAATTGTATGGAGTGCCTGATATCCTCTGTGCTATTAGGAAGAGCAGGCTGAGATGGTTAGGAATGGTACCTTGTATGATGCCTAAAACTATGCTAAATGGTGCACCAAGAGGAAAAAGTAAAAGGGGCAGACCCAGGCGACGGTGTATTGACGATATGAGAAGGATGTGTGTTGGAAATTGGAGGAGTCTCGCTGGAGATCGTGAGGCGTGGAGAAGAGCGGTGACAGAGGCCCAGGTCCTACAAGGGCTGTAGCGCCCAACAGTGAGTGAATGATCTAATTGAAATTTCATTATTTTAGAAGAATATATGCCTGAAATGTTACAGCAAATTATCTACAAAATACGCGGTCCAGAAGAGCTACTTACCATGCTTTTGCCACTTATTTAAGATTATCTCTAAAACTGCGTTTATTATATTTTCTATATCCATGTAAAATTTATCGGCTTTTAATATTATCCTTCTGATTGAAATAGTCTGACAGGGCTTAAATGCCCACTTTTTAAAAAATTGTCTTCCTCTGTTAGATCCCAATAAAAATTAACCATATCGTTTTATTGGCATGGATAAAAAACGGGTTGATGGAGGAAAAAAAGTTGAACAAATTTGATATACAACTAAAGGAAAAAAGAGCAAATATATTTTTTGTGTACCTTTTTACTTTCACTTACAATATATATTAAGGGAAAGTATTGCGATCGTGAAAATTTTCAAATTCCAGTTTTCAACGGAAATACACATGTTAGTATCCCCTGAGTCCAAATAACCAAGTCCCGCAAAAAGGTCTGTGTGTGTGTGTGTGGTAACTCCCGGGCGGAAACGGTAAGTCCTATGAAACTGAAATTTCATATTTAAGACAAATATATGCCCGAGACGTTACAAAACCTTTTTCATCAAAATGAGCTTACCTGAAGAGCCACTTTATACCATGCATTTTGCACCTTTTTTCAATTTTATCGAAAACGGTTACGACGATTTTGATTAAACTCGCTATATCGATGTAAAATTTAATGGGCTTTAATATCATTTAGAGTTCATTCGGATTAAAATGGTCTGACAGGGCTTGAATGCCGATATTTTAAATTTTCTTCCCCTTAAGTACCTTTATTTTTGTTGATTCTATAAAAATAAAATATATTATCTTGTTACCACTGACAAAAAACAGATAAATTTAATGGATTCGATACCCAAATAAAGGAGAAAACATAAAAAAATATTTTTTTATGCAATTTTTCGTTTTTGAACATAAGAACAGTAATATACATGTATGATATACCATTAGTAAGCTAAAGATTTTAGAAAATATATTATTTGATACACAAGGTTTTAAAAGTTAATAGAGAGTGATAAAAAACCGATAAAACTAAATGATTGTTTTTGATAATAATATAATAGATTTTTTAATAAAACACTTGTTTCTATAGAAATTCAATTTAATTAATTCTTTAATAGTTGAAAATTCTTTCATTGATTTTAAAAATGGAGGTAAGTGAAAGTCGTATGTTGCCCGCACCAGATTTTTTTCTAAAATAGAGAGTAATATTCCTAGAAAAATAGTTATATAGATGTATAATACTTGTTTAATTAGGTTTATTTAAAAAAAAACATGGTCAAAACGGTAAATGCAAGAGTAAAAACGACATCTTGGAATTAGGGGTGATTATTTACCATTAAAAACCTTCATGATGTATTTATTATCAACTATTATCTATTATTCAAATATGTATCTACAAGATTTAATTTACAATTAATGTATGTTTTATTGTATCCATGTAAAAGGCTCTTTTAACATATTTTTTTTATATTCTGTTTCAGGTGAGGATTCATTTGAGTACTTTCAGAAATTTCTTCAGCACTTACGGTAAACAAATTTTTTTATTACGTTAACAAAATATAATTTTAGCTTCAAAAAAATTATCACTTACCGATAGCCGTCCTACAGGTAGGATTGGTCTTAAGATTCAGTTGAGCAGGCAAAGATTAATCGTATCGAGCTCTTTTAGCCTTTAATTATTATTACTAATACAAAATTTACTGCTGATTTCCTCGAAGATAACTGATCATAAAGTTGAGTAATAAACTTATCAGTAGATGTAAATGAGAACGATTTTTTTTAAACATCATCATTTTTTATTGTAACTGAATACAAATATTTATAGAATTTGGGTTTAAATTACACATTGAATTATATGTTTAGACATAGCACTTTTAATAGTTAAAAATGTATGAGGTAATCTTGACTCAAAGTTATTCCTTACCTCTACAGATCATATGAATAGAAAAATTGATACAGTTATATGGAAAACAAATTTTTTTTTAACGTTTCCTTACTCCAATAGAAAATTCCATTTGATTCTTCATAACAAATTAATAATATATAAATTACATTACCGCTGATTACTAGGGGTGGGCATAATAGAATGATCGTCATAATCGGATGATCGTACTTCGATGATTTAAATAATAATCGAATGAGTGATCGAATGATTAGTATGCATTGTGAGAGACAATATGTCACAATTCCCGCCTCTATAGTGGCTGAGCTTAGGTGCAAATGTGCATATAATTTATGTAATGAGAGAAAAAAAAATTATCGTTAAACAGTTCAGTTCGAATGATCATTCGCTTATCCAAACTGATTAATCCGATAATCGATTATTTCGAATGATTAAAATAATCGAATGATCCGATAATCGTCCGATAATAATTATGCCCACCCCTACTGAATACATTCGCCTCGCCTGGAGCTCAACCTTCTTGAATAATTGTCAAAAACTTAAAATAATTCATAAACTATCAATGCGGACAATGAACATTAATCCCGTTATACTACAATATCATCTATGCTCCGAGACTTGCAGCTTCCTACAGTTAAACAATTTGTCCATACTCAGACTGCTTCTTACTTCATTAAAACACCAGTCTCCAAAAATCCATTTATAAAACAAATCTGTAATTGTGATCAATTTTCTCTCAAACGCTACACTCATAAAAGAACAAACTTTTTTTTTTAAATTAAGTTAGTTTGTTTTAATTTATGAATTTTCAATTATTTTATCACATATTAGTCATTTAGGCTAATGGATTGTGATTACCAAAAAAAAACAAAAAACATTTTGCTGATTGTAAGAATGTCTCATCGGAAATCATTTATAGACGTTTTTCTTTGTTCTTCTCGAATTAGGAATTGGAGTCCTCTGTGTGTAGTGACTATTATAACAGCCTTCAAGTGAGCATAGCGGATGTTTAGGGCTTTTAAAAATGTTCAGGCAGAGGTTCTAACCTGATAGATGGATCTTGGATTTTTTAAAAGGAGTAAAAAATCATTGGTTATGCCGTCCTTGGGAGTGGACTTAAAATGGAGGTCCCGATCCTTTAAATTAAATTCATTGTATCTAAATAATAATTTTTAGTGACATAATGAAATTGGAATATAATAGTCGCTATAAAAGCTCATAAATGTCGCGTCATACGCGGCGAACGGTCAGAATTCTTCCTTCACCATAATTATTCTGATGATTATAGTGGGTTGTTTCACATGAAATGTCCGTTTTTATAGTTTCTGAAATACATAAAGGATTTTGCAGGTTTCTGTTGTTTTCTTCCGAATGTTTCTTACCTGATTTTCGAGTAATATTTTTGTACGAGTTTAAACTCGGCCATTCAACAGCTGAGGCCGCTAGAAATATTTACAAAGCGTTTGGGGAAGGAAGTGTTAATGAACGGACCATTCGCCGTTGGTTTGTCAAGTTTTCAGCTGGGGATACCGTCTTGGAAAACTTGCCCCGAGGAAGACCTCCGTCCATAATAGACAACGATGTCCTCAAACATACAGTAGAAGGAAACCCCTACCAAACAGTTAAAGGACTCTCAGCACAACTAAATGCAAGTGCATCTACCGTTTCCAGACATTCAAAGTGTATTGGGAAAGTAAAAAAGCTCGAAACATGGGTACCTCATGATCTCACTGAGCGGCAGCAAGACCCCATGTTTCAAAAGATGCCGTGCAAAAATTGAAAGAACTGGGCTACGAAGTTCTTCCGCACCCACCATAGGATTTTAGACAACTTCTTCAAAGGAAAACGTTTTGAAAATGATGATCAAGTGAAAAGTGCGTTTTCAGATTTTGATTTACTTCAAAGTTCAGAGTTTTCAGTTCGGGGATAAAAAAGTTGGTGTCACGTTGGGAAAAATGTGTAATAAAAGAAGGTAAATACTTCGAATAAAATTATCTTGTTTTTGTATTGTTTTTTAATAAAAATCCTTTACCTTCAAAACGGACATTTCATGTGACACAACCCAATGCATCGTCACAGCTATCGAAGACTGGTCGTTACAACACTTATTAGACAGGAGCTCTTACCTTTTACTCAAATACAAAAGGCTCATCTACATGATTGTCATAAGGTCAATTTGGACTTACAATTTTTGAGCTTTGGTGCATTGAATTCTTCCAGTATTAAACCCTTTCAATCAAAAATAGTTCGTAAAAAAAAAAAAAATCATCCTAAAAAACATTATAGTCTCATAGTAGTTGATTTGGCCCGAACCAGGCATTACTTCTTTCATGACTAATTTCACTTCTAGTTATTTCAATCCTTACTTCTTCTTCTAATCTTAAAAAACTTCGAAGCCAATGAGCAGTTTCTCTACATGTATTTTTCATTCTGTAGTATATTTACTTGTCGTGCAGTAGTTTAGTAATTTAATACAGTAATTAAATTCAGTAAATAAAAATAAAATTGTAAAGTTTAAAGTATAAATTTGAAATCAAACATAATAACCCTAAGATTTTTTAATAGGAGTAAAAAATACTTCGTTCTCGTCCTTCGGAGGGGACGTAAAAAAGATGGTCGCGAGCCTATGCTAAAGATCTCCTCCCTAATTAAACTTGGATAGGTAGAATTTAGGACTCCATCTGTAGCATCTTCCGATTAGAATGAACTAGTTTAGACTTGATTGAGTTTACAATTCTACTTCATATATATTCTGAGAGCTAAGAAAAAGCCCAGAAGGATATTGTCTCAAAAACTTCTTTTATATTCACCCTAGCTGAGACAATTTATTCAAATGGAAAAGAACTGGATTCGGTTATGGGAAAAAATTGGCGCACATCAGATCCACCATTGATGGAAAATACAATCCTCAGGGACTAGAGTCTTCCGGTTATAGAATTCTGCCCTGAAAATAATCCTCTGGGAAATGGAAGGCGACCGAAAGGAGGAGAAATATAGGGAAAGGACTTTTCCGTTTAATCCGACAAAGGGAAAATAGTAACTGGGGGAAGTGGTTTTACTCTGAGGCAGGATTGTCTCTTCAACTTGGTTTAACTAAGCCAATACCTACTCGAAAATCTTTTTAAACCGAGTCCAGATGGTACCCTAGTGGCTGGATGGAGCCTGTATTATCAACGCTTCTTAGATCGAAACCTGAAAAATCTTCATTCATACAAAATAGGATTGGTAGTCTAATTTAGGAGTTGAGGAGGGAACTTGCTGCATTCTTCAGCTTTTGATTCGGGTCTGTGCTGGAATGTTTTACCTGCATTCTCGAACATTTTGTTAGGTTACCTTTAGAAGTGTTTGTAACTAATTGTAGTGTTTTTTATTTTTTATTTTAATCTTTAACACTCAAGGAATAGGAATGGTTGAGTTAAAAGAAACCATTCATTGCCTATGTATGTGATTGCATTGAATATCGAGTAATAGTGACTGAAAGGCACTAGATATGTGTTATATTATTATTATTCGTATAAAATTAATTGCGGGGCTTGCATAGACTTTTAATATAATATTTAATAGACGTTTAGCGTCACCATCTTTATAATAATAATAATCTAATGGTATCATATCTGGTAAGCGTGCAACCCAAGCCACTAGTCCTAGAGTCACCTGTGGTGTAGTGCTTGGCATAACAACCATGGTCGCAGGTTTTTATGCTACAACTACAAAAGACCCATCTATATGACCATCATAAAACCTATTTGGACTTACGCAGTTGAGCTTTGGGGCTCTACTAAACCATCAATTTCTTCCCGTCTTCAATCATTACAATCCAAAATCTTTCGAAAAATTCTCAATGCTCCTTACTTCGTCACGAATAAGGTCATCCATGAAGACCTAAATATTCTTTATCTAGCCCAAACCAGGTATCAATCCTTCCATGACAAACTCCACTCCCACCCTAATCCACTAGTTTCAATTCTAGCTTCCTCTTCCATTCCTGACAATCCTCCGAGGCCGAGACAATCCTCTAACAGCTAATTTACTAGATGTTTTAATTAATACAGTTGTGAATAAATGAATAATAAATAAAATAAATTATTAGAGGAGACATTTTTTTGGATGAAGATCATTTTCTTAATCGTAAGCGAACCATCATGATAAGTTATTTCCAATTTATTAAAATTCCAATTATAATATGTTGAATTAATATAATTATTTATGTTTTTAACCTGCATATTTGGTGTAAAAGTTTTGGTTTTTGTATTTAGGGTTTCAGAGGGATCAGTAAATTGTTCATTAAAGCGATGCTAAGCTTGTTCGTTATAACATCTCTGGAGATTAATTTAAATTTCTAATATAATTGGTTATCAATATTTTAGCATTTCATCTGTGAAACTGTTATTTCCATTTCATGATGAAGATGAAGCAATTATTGTTTCAGCTCATTCGAGGATTAGATATGAACCGTTAATTATATGCTTTTAATTGTTCTCTTCCTTAGCAGTAATTGAGGTTAAACATAATGGGTAAAGAAACATCAATTACTCTTCACCTTAAATCTGAATAGCTTTTAAAATTAAACATGCTGAATTTATTATATTTTAATTACCCACGTGGTTTTTTGTTTTATTTTACATAATTTCTATTTCGTTGTTTTATTTTTAACCCTGTATTTAAACAAATGTGACTGGTTCGTGAAGTTTTCATTCATTTCCACTTGCATATTTATATTTCAATTCTAATTGTACTTCAAAATTTTTAAATTAAATTGTAGCATCGGAGAAAAGTGAAAGTTGTGTGTTGCCCGCTGCAGATTTTTTATATATACCTTAAATAATTAAATTAAATTTCGATAAAATAGGACATTAAAATTAGGTTTTTAACCGAATAGCTAAAACCTGTCAGTAATTGTTCAGTACCCTTCCCTTACTAACTAATAAGATGTCCAAGAGTTTTCTAAGGTGGGGAAGAATCAGAAAAATGATTTTATTTTATTTTTTCTGAATATCTCAAAAAGCTTTATCTTTATTGGAAACATCATTCTATATAAGATTGAAGTACTTTAAAATATCTTCGAAAATAATTATATATATGTTTTTGCTAAGATGAACAGTTGTGGAGATATTAAAGGGAAACAACATACATATTGTATATATTTGGTAAAATAAAATAACAATATATTAATTCCTGATTTTGAGAGGGGAAAAGATTTACTTAAAAACCTCAATTTCGAAAATTATTTAACCAGGTTATTATTTAATTAGGTTATCATTTACTTTATATTCATAATTTTCTTAAGAAGTACAGTTTTTATATTTTACACATGTCAATAGAAATATGCTGTTTTCCGAGTTCTTGAATAATAAAGTTGTTACTTGTGAAATCTTATTTCGGAAACTATTTAACGCCAAAATATCTATTACCACTCAAGTTAAAGCTCATTAAATATGTCATAATGTACTTTATCAACAATTTCTATGAAATTTGACAAATTTAGCAGTCAAAGTAGCTTCTTTCCCCAATTCGCAGACAAAAGTTCCTTGGATCATACCACTATATAACTCCCGGCATCTCCCCTACATCCACAGTCTCCTATAATTTAAATCTACAGTCCACTCACTTCAAACAAGATCGCGCCATTCCGACCTTAACATCCCTACCCGTAGGACTTTTGATCGTTCCTTGCCCCCTCCTCTACTTTATGGAATTCTCTACCTACACTTATCCGCCATGCTGCGTCTCTCTCCTCATTCAAATCCTTACTTTTCCTCAAAAGAGGAGAAATATTTGTTCATTGTCTGTATTTAAACTCTGTTAGCTATTAATTTATATTTAATTTTGCTCAATGAAATGTTTTCTAAGAATTGTTTTTATTTTATTTTTTGTATTTATATATGAATACAACGTGGAATTGCGGAACTTGCATCCTGTGAATATAATTGAGCTGATTGCATCGCGGAGACTCAAATGGGCGAGTAAAGTTGTTGAGCTCGATGACGAGCGGATTCCGAGAAAGTTGGTATTTGCTGATCGGACTGGTAGGCGTCCGAAAGGTAGGCCGAAGCGGAGATGGGAGGATTGCGTTAAGGCTGATCTCGGGAGCTTGGGCTTGAATGGTGAACATTGGACGAGTCGGTGTAAGCGGAATTTGGTGGTATCGGCATCGAACCTTCGGGTTCGCTAAGCCTATTATTATTATTATTTATATATGAATATGTATGTATGTATGATTGTAAACAGTAATTAATTAAGTTCATTCTCTCTGTTGGCAAGACATGTATATTACAGATGTACAAGCCTGTTATTCTTAAGGGACCCAGTCCTAGAATAAAAATGATTTTCTATTCTATTCTATTAAACCAGCTGAATCTTTAATAACAATTTTTAGAAAGAAAAATTTTTTTACTTATAGTGTTGTATCTCGGTAGTTATTAAACATCAGGAGTTCTATTACTACTCATACTCATAATCTTCGTAGAGATAAAAATTTTATGATAAATAAATTTATAAAATTGCGATTCAGCATTTTTACTTTCACTTACTATGTATAGTAAGGGGAAGTATTGCGATCGTGAAAATTTTCGAATTCCAGTTTTCAACGGAAATACACGTTTTAGGGTCCCCTGAGTCCAAATAACCAAGTCCCGCAAAAAGGTCTGTGTTTGTGGTAACTCCCGGGCGGAAACGGTAAGTCCTATGAAACTGAAATTTCATATTTAAGACAACTATACGCCCGAGACGTGACAAAACTTTTTTCATCAAAGTGAGCTTATCAGATGAGGCACTTTATACCATGCTTATGATTTTCTCGAAAACGGTTCTGAAGATTTTGATTAAACTCGCTACATCGATGTAAAATTGAATGGGCTTTAATATCATGTAGGTTTTATTTGGATAAAAATGGTCTCACAGGGCTTAAATGCCGATATTTTAAATAATTTTCTTCCCATAAAGTACCTTTAATTCTGTAGATTTAATAATAATAACTAGATTATCTTATTAACGCTGATGAAAAACAGGTAAATATATAAATCGAATAAATTCGATACCCAACTAAAGGAGAAAACGAAAAAATATATTTTGTATGCAATTTTTCGTTTTTGAACATAAGAACAGTAATATACATGTATGACATACCGTTGGAAAGCTTGAGATTTTAGAAAAAATATTATCTCATACACAATCAATTGATACAAGTGATTATTTTAGATAATAAGGTAATCGATTTTTTAATAAAACACATGTTTTTTATAGAAATTCTATTTAATTAATTTTTTAATGATTTCACTCAATTTTATATCTAACTGTTCTTTAAAATTCTTTAATTTATTTTAATAATGGAGGTAAGTGAAAGTCGTGTGTTGCCCGCACCAGATTTTTTTAAACAAAAAAAGAGTACTTTGAAAAGCGTTATCATGGAAACTACATAACATAAGGAGAATTAATAATGCTACGTTTATAGTAATTTTAATATGCTTTTAAAATACATTTACTATGTTTTCCCTTAGTTGATATGTATTTAGATATTGGCCGTTCGATGAAAAAAAATGCGAACATATTACTCTCAAAACTTCACTAATAAACACGCCTCTCTAAAACTAAGTAAGTGGTAGTGGAGGACCCCATGGGACTAGATGCCGCTGCTGGAGGCTTGACAATAGAGCCACTGGAAATAGTGAAGTATGCCCTCTACCATTGTGGTCCTACCTTCTCTGCTTCTAGGGTCCTTAAATGTCTCAGCGTGTCATTTTATCTACTCCATGTTCCCTTCCTTCGGCAATTCTCATCCAACTATACGATATACGATATTTCTTTTTTTTTCTACTTTCACTAAATCAATACAAAAACTAAAAGTCGTACGAAACTGAAATTTCATATTTAAGACAATATACGCCCGAGATTTTATAGCAACTTTTTCTTTAATATCGGATGATGAAGTATAAATATATGCAGTGCTGGAAGGAATTAGTCCGGGTGGCGGTCATTAAATGAAACAACTAAATTAGTTTCAACTATTTTATTGTTTGCCAACGTTTCGACCCCCTTTGTGGGTCATCATCAGGGCTAAAAAGATACAAAAGAATATAATTTCAATGACATTACATACAATATTATATAACCTGGATATCTCCACTCTACTTCATATTTTTATATTTCATATTTCATGTAAATTATTGATACCTGTGTAAATTTTGTTTAGTGAACATTTTTATTTTTTCTGTATAACACTTTCATTATTGTAATATGGTGATTGTATTTTAATTAAGTTTGTTTTTTTACATATACAGTTCTTCTGTTATTTTTTAATACCGACGTTCTCTAGCTAAATAGGTTATATAATATTGTATGTAATGTCATTGAAATTATATTCTTTTGTATCTTTTTAGCCCTGATGATGACCCACAAAGGGGGTCGAAACGTTGGCAAACAATAAAATAGTTGAAACTATTTAGTTGTTTCATTTAATGACCGCCACCCGGACTAATTCCTTCCAGTAATTCTCAATGGTCAACTAATTACATCCACAACATAAATACATGCAGTTTGCACCTTTTTATGATTTTCTCTAAAACTGCTCTAACGATTAATTTATAATTTATATTATATTATACTGTGAATAAAATTGGAGGCTGATTTATACTTCACCACTCTTTTATTAAAAATAAACCCACGACGTTTCGGCTAAAATGTGCAGATGCTTACAACCAAAAGCCTCAAGTGCTCATGTAGGATTTAGACATGAGGTTTTTGGTTGTAACCATCTGCTCACATTAGATAAATTAGTTGCATTCAAACGTCGAAATTAAAGGCCGAAACTTCGTGCATTTATTTTTAATAAAAGAGTGGTGAAGTATGAATCAGCCTCCAATTTTATTCACTGAATTTGACCTTCACATTAAATAATCTACACTCTATTATATTATACTTATAATTTATAAGTAAAATTTATTGGGCTATAATATGATGTAGGTTTCATTCTAATTGAAATAATCTGACAGGGCGTATGTGCCGATTTTTTAAATATTATTTCTATAAAGTACTTTTCATTTTGTAGATTCTAAAAAAAAATATCTATACCATCGTGTTAGCATTGACAAAAAATAGGTAAATATTTAATTTGAACGAATCCGATATCCAACAAAAGGAGAGAACAGCGAACATTTATTTTTAATACAATTTTTTGTTTTTGAACATGACAGTAATATTGGGTTATTTCACATTAAATGTCCGTTTTTATAGTTTCTGAAATACATAAAGGATTTTGCAGATCTCTGTTGTTTTCTTCCGAATGTTTACATATTTAAAGTAAACAGTTACTAATCCTCTACCTAATTACCCACTTTTAAGTATACTTCCAAATATGAACATGGAAACACGCGATTTGCTAGTAATATTTTTGTACGAGTTTAAACTCGGCGATTCAGCAGCTGAGGCCGCTAGAAATATTTACAAGGCGTTTGGGAAAGGGAGTGTTAATGAACGGGCCATTCGCCGTTGGTTTGCTAAGTTTTCTGCTGGGGATACCAACTTGAAAAACTTGCCCCTAGGAAGACCTCCGTCCGTAATAGACAACGATGTCCTCAAACATACAGTAGAAGGAAACCCCTACCAAACATTTAAAGGTCTCTCAGCACAACTATGCAAGTGTATCTACCGTTTCTAGACATTTAAGGTGTAAGGTGTATTGGGAAAGTAAAAAAGCTCGATACATGGGTACCTCATGATCTCACTGGGCGGCAGCAACATCATACCGTGCAAAAATTGAAAGAACTGGGCTACGAAGTTCTTCCACTCCTACCATATTCTCCCGACTTGTCTCCAACAGATTATCACCTGTTCAGGAATTTAGACAATTTCGTCAAAGGAAAACTTTTTGAAAATGATGATCAAGTGAAAAGTGCGTTTTCAGATTTTTTTTCACTTCAAAGCTCAGTTTTTCAGTTCGGAGATAAACAAGTTGGTGTCACGTTGGGAAAAATGTGTAGAAAAAGAAGGTAAATACTTCGAATAAAATTATTTTGTTTTCATATCGTATTTTTAATATGAATCCTTTACCTTGAAAACGGACATTTCATGTGACAACCCAATATAGATGTATAATATACCATTGGAAAGCTAAATGTTTTTAAAAAAATATGATCTTATTCACAAGCTTGTAAAATTTAATGGAGAGCGATTGAATGATGATGAATGCCGATAAAACTCCCTGATTTTTGTAGATAATAATAAAATAGATTATTTATTTAAACATATATTTCTATGGAAGCTCGATTTAATTCATTCTTTAACAATTTATTTTAATCTTTTAATGTATAAAAAATTAAAGAATTGATTTTAACTCGAGGTAAGTGAAAGTCGTGTTTTGCGCGCTCCAGATTTTTTAATTTAATTTAGTCAATTACCTTAAACTGGAGATACTATAAGTACCTATTTTCTTGTGTTTTTATATTATTAAAATTATCTCTAATGAATTATCTATTTTTTTTTTTTTTTAATTCTAAATCGTTGATTTTCAAGGGTACATAAGAGGTACTCACTACGTTTGCTATAGCATGCTATTTGTGTTATTTGGCTAAACCCGTCTAGTTTCTACAGTTATTTCCTGTATAAAATTGATGGGTTTAGCACAATAGCACAAATAGCATGCTATAGCAAACCTAGTGAGTACCCCTATAGTTTATAACCTCAATTTATTATTTTAGTTTTGCTTTTGATGTTTAAATCTATGACCACACTTTTTCGGCCATCGAACCTGTATTTTCATTTTATTTTTAAGGGACTTTAGTCACAGGATAAAAAATTATAACGATGAGAACTCAGGGAAATCGTGGAACAAACTAATTAATGTTGTCGAAAGTTTTTAGTTCTAATTCTCCTAAATAATTCCTTATATTGTAAATATTTAAGGTACACTGAAGAAAACAAGTTCACGTTAGTACACCATCTCTTATATCGGCTCTATGTTTGATTTACAAACAACTTGTTATTACATAGAGAAAAGGGATCACTTGTAGCTAGGTGGTTAGCATAACAGCCTCCTATGCCAAAGGTCACGGGTTCAAACCCGCAGGTGGTCCTAGGATTTTTTAATGGGAGTAAAAAATCCTTAGTTATACCGTCCTTCGGAGGGGACGTTAAAAGGTGGTCCCGAGCCTGTGCGTTGTCAGGTACTCGTTAAAGATCCCTATCCTAATAAAACCTGGATAGGCAAAATTTAGGACTCCCATTGTAGCCTCGTCCGATTAGCCATAGTGGCATAAAGTGACGTTAAATAAATAAACAAACAAACATAGAGAAAAAAAAGCAATTAGTAAAATTTGCCATGTGGTAAGTTACCTCACACTTTACGCATCATTTTATTCGCTTCACGTTGATGGTCTTATCAGCTAGTGTTAAGGCCAGCATAAATTATCGGTTAATATATTCAATGACATCGTTAGTTGATCCCTTGTCGCTTTGATTGATACATGTTAACTGCTTCATCGCCGTTAATTAATTTACTAATTAATTTCTAAGCTTTACGCATTATATCTTTTGCTAACGTCCTGATATAATTATCACAACATTAGTATCTGAACTAGAGCTATATATTTCTTTTCAATTTTATCGAGTTTCATCGATTTCTAAAGTCCCTTAATTAACCCAAATTAGATTAATTTTCATTGTGAATGTAATTAGTTAACCGTTGAGAATTTTTTTTTTCTGTATAACACTTTCATTATTGTAATATGGTGATTGTATTTTAATTAAGTTTGTTTTTTTACATATACAGTTCTTCTGTTATTTTTTAATACCGACGTTCTCTAGCTAAATAGGTTATATAATATTGTATGTAATGTCATTGAAATTATATTCTTTTGTATCTTTTTAGCCCTGATGATGACCCACAAAGGGGGTCGAAACGTTGGCAAACAATAAAATAGTTGAAACTATTTAGTTGTTTCATTTAATGACCGTCACCCGGACTAATTCCTTCCAGTAGATTAATTTTCCTATCGAAAAATACATATTACAGTTATATCCTTCATTTTTCCAAGTATAGATTAAATATATATTCATGTTGATTTTATTAATATTAATAATTAATTAAATATATGGTATGGGCAACACTAATTTATCTAATTCACTCAACTTATTTATCAATACTAACAAGATAATGTTCCTCATTTTTTTAAATCTACAAAATTAAAGATACTTTATATGAAGAAAATTTAAAATATCGGCATTTAGACCCTATTAGACTATTTCAATCAGAATGAAACCCACATGATATTAAAGCTCATTAAACTTCACATCTATAGAGCGAGTTTAACCACAATTGTTAAATACTTTTTCGAGAAAATCGTAAAATCGGAAAATCGAAAATTTTCCCAATTGCAATACTTTCCCTTACTATATATTTCTTATATATATATCTTATACAACAATAGCTAAAGTAAAATGATAAATTGAGGTTATAAACTATGTACATATTTAAAAATCAAACTCTTAGAATAAAAAAAAAATAGATAATTCATTAGAGATAATTTTAATAATATAAAAACACAAGAAAATAGGTATTTCTAGCATCTGCAGTTTGAGGTAATTGACTGACTAAATTAAAAAATCTGGTTCGCCCAAAACACGCCTTTCACTTACCTCGATTGTAAAAATCAATTCTTTAATTTTTAATACATTAAAACATTAAAATAAATTATTAAACAATTAAATTGAGCTTCCATAGAAATATATGTTGAAATAAATTATCTATTTTATTATTATCTACAAGAATCAGAGAGTTTTATCGGCATTCATCATCATTCAATCGCTCTCCATTAAATTTTACAAGCTTGTGAATAAGATTATATTTTTTCTAAAACCTTTAGCTTTCCAATGGTATATTATAAAACACAAATTTCTTTTAAAATAATTGTTCGCTGTTTTCTCCTTTTGTTGGATATCAACATATATATTTACCCTTTTTTTTGTCAATTTTTTTTTCATATATATAAATATATATATATATATATATATATATATATATATATATATATATATATATATTTATTTATTTATTTATTTATTTGTGTGTGTGTGAGTAAGTGAAAGTAATTACATTAATTATAGTGGCAAATCCAGGGTAGAGCAAATGAGGAATTACCACTCAAATTTACTTTTACTTTACTTAAAGGATCATGTTTTTTTTTTTGTTTTTTTAAGGGCAATTTGCATTTTTCTTAAGCTGTAATACAGAGTTTCAAACAGCTGTCTTATTCCCTGGATGATGTAATTTACTTATTTCATGACGTAAAAAGTTTTAGTTGATTGCTGTCGAATTATTTCCTGCACAATTACCCAGACTTTTTCTCAATGAGTCGGATGTATATATTTTTTTCTTTTTATTGGTAGATTAGGCTATGCTTATTGAACTTGGAGCAAAAATATCACTTTATTTCCAGTAGGTCTGTAGTTGTCTTTTTTGAAGCACGATCTATAGTTTATGCGTCTATTTATAGTTTTGATGTTATGCATTTTTCTGAAGAGGTGTTGTTTTGTTTGTTGTCTCGATTATACCTGAATTAGCTAATCATTGACTGGTTTGCTGTTTATTTGGATTTTATATTCAACGCTTCATTTGTGGAATCTTCTGTCTATTTCCTTAGTTAATGACATTTTACTTTGACTTACCTATATATGAAATAAAGGAATTTTGGTCGAGATAATTTTGGAATTCGAGTTTTCATCGGAAATACACGTTTTAGGGTCCCCTTAGTCTAAATGACCAAGTCCCGCAAAAAGGTGTGTGTGTGTGTGTGGTAAGTCCAGCGCAAAAACTAACAGTTGTAGGAACCTGAAATTTCGTAATATACGCCTGAGATGTTACAGCAACTTTTTTGTCAAAATCAGCTAACCAGAAATGCCACCATGCATTTTGGACCTTCTTACGAATTCCTCGAAAACAGCTCTAACGATTTTGATTACACTTAATATACAGATGTAAAATATAATGGGCGTTAATATCGTGTAGGTTTCATTCAGATTTAAGTAGTCTGACAAGGCTTGAATACCGATATTTTAAATTTTCTTCTTCTGAATTACCTTTAATTTTGTACATTTCAAAAGATTAACCATATAATCTTAATGACATTGATATAAAACAGCTAAATATACAAAATTTGACGAATTCGATGACCAACTAAAAGAGAAATGTGGAGACATGTTTTTTAATGCAATTTTTGTGTTTTTGAACATAAGAATAGTAATATAGATGTAATATATATTTTTTTTTGTCCCGATTTTACTTGAATTAGCAAATCATTGACTGGTCTGCTATTTACTTGGATTTTATATTCAACGCTTAATTTGTGGAATCTTCCGTCTGTATTCTTAGGTAATACTATGTTTCGGTGGCATAAAGGGTAATGAAGTAATTTACTTATAATATACATTTATTTATAAAATAACACATATCATTACTCATAAAACTACACAGTGAGGCATTGATATTAACGAGAATACTGAGGTTTCGATTTACCACATAATATAACATAAAGTACCTTTTTTCATATCTGCATAATTGTTCCCTGGCTTGACCCCCGACCTCCTCCGTCCGCTAAGACTCCCTAGGTACTCCGCTCTCCCTGCTCTAGCTGTCTCTCTGGTCTATTTTTTGTATAGCCCTTCTAAGAAACGTTTTTGCTTTAAGCCCGGCAACTGTTCTATTTAAAATGATTCTAAATTATTTCTATTCCTCCCAATATTCTCGATACATAACAGTAATAACTTTTTACTTTCACTTACCTGAATAAGAAATATATATTAAAAGAAAGTAATGCGATCGTGAACATTTTCGAATTCGAGTTTTCACCGGAAATACACGTTTTAAGGTCCCCTGAGTCCAAAAAATGAGTCCTCATCCGACCAGAGAACAAAAAATGCTAAGACCCCTTATTTTTATTAGCGAGATATTTGTTATACTTTGCCACAGTTTTGCTGCCGTAAGCTTACTCTTTTCAATAAAACCCCGCCAGAGTTGCCATCACCTCGCCCACTGTGTTTATAGAGCCTACGTGCCCGGTATCCTGTATCGCCCCGCCACCTTCGTGCCACCGTAATTATCTTGATACCTACCTTCACTTAGTCTCCATTACCGTTCTACACCCCTCGGTTTGTAACATCGTACTGTTGTTGGGTGTTGCAGGTTGTTAGCCATTGTAACATAATTCTGAATTTGATAGCTATAAATTACTGATGCTTCTGAATAAGGCCCGGATTTCTATGCAACGCATGAGATGTTATCTCCAACAGATCACTCACTATACAATGATCATCGGAAATCGAAATTATCAATTATTAAATATATATATATATTTTTTTAAAGTGTAAAGTTCTTTTTGTGCACCACACAGAGATTTTTGTAGGCTGCGAGTGAGGCTTCTTCGTCACGCCCAGTGAAAGGCTCGATCGGGTGAACCCGGGACCGCCGAGTTTAACCGAGCATAAAGATAATGCTCATCTGCTCTTTAGTTACTAGTT
>JAJSOM010000190.1:0-30486 GCA_023052935.1 Piezodorus guildinii
ATTCCGTAAGTCCAGATAGGCCTTATGATAGTGATATAGATGAGTCTTTTGTAGATAAGTGGAAGATTGGAGCGTCTGTCCAGTAAGTGTTGTAGTAACCGAAAGCGACGGGCAGTTTCTTGTCGTTTCAGTCTTGTATGGGGATTCCATATTAGACGTTTGTCAAGTAGAAGCCCAAGGTAGCGGATCTGTTCAACTGGAACAAGCGGAATATTATTAAAGGACACTGTTGGGCAGGATGTTAGGACGAGTAAAGGTAATTTGGTGGGATTTGTTGGAATTGATTTTGATTCTCCAATTTTGACACCATATCTCAAGCTTTCGGATGTGGGATTGAAGAGTTTGAGAGGCAAAAGTAGGATCGTTATTGACTGGTAACACACTAGTGCCATCAGCATAGGTAGAAAGGAAGGTGTTGGGATGGGTTGGGATATCAGCTATATAGACTGTGTAGAGGATGGGTCCTAGGATACTACCTTGAGGGACACCAGCAGACTAAGTAAAAAAGAATGAATAGGAACTATTGTGGTTTATTTTGAAGGATATTTTAGAGAGGTTGGACTGGATGATGAGGTAGTATGTAGGAGGGAGGAATTTACAGAGCTTGTAAAGCAGTCCTGGGTACCAAACTCGGTCAAAGGCCTGTTTTTAGATATTTAGTTTCATCTCTTCTTTATTCACTTTGAAACTCTTTACGTCTCATTTATTTCCTTAGAAGTTTTGGTCACCATTAAAGTAGGAAATGTAACATTAAGCTAAAAAAAAGTATAAATATATTTTTTTTAAAATATTAATTTATTGATAATTGTATAATATGGAAATTCTAATTTATGACCTTTTAAAATTAATATGTATTTAAAAAAAAATCTATGTTGACTGTAGCATATTTTAAATTAATTTTAGTCTTGAAAATGGAGCCAAAACCTCGAAACGTCCAGGAAAGCAAATGAGATGTAAAGAATTTTAAAATTAATAAAGAAGAGATGTAAGTAAATTACGGCTTTTTTAAAAATATAAAAATACTTAAAACGTCCTCAAGTTGAACAAACAAAAATATAAATAAATAAATGATTTGAAAAAAGCCCATTATATTACATTATAATTATTACATATTATAATACATATTACATACATTATAATTTTCCAACAATTAAGGTATCGTTTTTACTGACAATATTACACAACTTTTCTCTTTATTATTGATTATAGATTAAAAAAAAATGTTTACTCATATTAACACGTTCACGCCGCACAGTGGAAAATATGACCGACTTAAGAGGACACAATCCTGAAACTTGTCCATATTTAATCTTTGGGGTCCTAGATTACAGAAAAAAATATTTAAAAAGGTATACGAAAAACTATAAAAACTACTTAATTTGTTTACACAATTAGCGAGCGCATAGTGGTCAAAAACCAAATTTATTTGCTAAAAACTAAAACTTCCCTACATTTTACGTTTAAAGTCCCAGAATATGGGCAAATAATACAAAAAATCTAATAATGGCTCAGAGTGGCTTAAACCTGCTAATGGATGTATTTTAAATCAATTAGGAAACTCTTCAAATCATAGATTGTAAAACTTTTGATTCGGGGTGTCTGAAAAAATTAGTTATCACCCAAAACGCAAAAAATAGCAAAAATTCTTTGCAAAATTTAAAGACTAGAAGGATTGATGAAATAAATCCTTGGAGTAACTTGGGGGTTATATAGTTTTTCGTAATTGAATTAGGACATAAATTTACAAATTGCTTAATTAACTCTACAGGTAGATTGCAATGTATATAAAATAACAAGTGTGGAAATATGTCTTACCGGTCTCAGCATACTCGGTATGGTAGGAAATATTAGTATTAAGCGTCTTACTAAATAATAATAAAAATTTCAAGCACTCAAAAATTCCAAACCTTTGACTTGACTTTTGTCCACCTAAATATGGACCTAAATTGGTGATTTTGCTGTGTGTGCGCCAAGGTGTCCCACCGGTGGATCACAATTTACTGTACCGTGGGACTCGTTTAACTATCCCGTGGGACGGCGTGCATAACAGGTGAGTCACTTTTTTTTAGAAATATGTTTATTTATTTTTTCCCAACATTATATGTTGTAGGAATTAACAAGCATACAGGTAGATTTATATTTATAAAATATTTTATAGCTTTCAATATTCTCCTTTTATCGGTTACTTGATGACTCTTCTTTAAGAATTTCAATTAGATGTGCGTGATTTCTTTTCATATTTTTATTTCTATAACATGATATAAGAACATAATATGTAATAATAAAGGAATCGTTTTTAATAATAAATACTGATATAAGAATCATAATATAATAATATACGTTTTTCTATAATCTAGAATCAAACTAGCATTCAGCGCGTTGGAAGCCTGGAACTTTTGTTATCTGGCATTAAACACAGTGGAACTTGAAACAGTCCCGGCCCACGAAGCGTTAACAGCTGAGTCCCGCCTTACGCAAAAAAACGTAGATATTAACCCCGGCGTGAACTTGTTAAAAATTCTAGGGTAATCTGCCGGTTTCGAGCCTGCAAACTTGGGCATAGAAGGCTATTATGCTAATCACTATATCACCTATGGTGACCAACATCCAGAAAAAAAGTTAGTTATTATATGTCGATGAAAAGCTAAAAACTTTCGAAAACAATGTTAGCTGATGTAAGAATCAGTAGATTGTAATGCAAAGTGATAAAAAGTTTATAAAACCAAATGATGTTTATAATAATATCTATTGTTACATAGTTCAATCTAAAATAAATGTTACCATCGAAACAGTGTAATTTTAATAACTTCCAAAATTTAATTTTTTCTATAAAACTTTAAATGTCTATATAATATATTACACAAAAAGAGACTGGAGATTGCAGAAAAAAAAAGAAACATCACAAGACCCAGCACAGGCTCGAGACGAGGGAAATTTTACGTCCCATCCGAAGGACGGCATAACCAAGGATTTTAACTCCCTTTAAAAATCCTAGAGCCATCTGTCGGGCTTGAACCTAGCCACTAAATCAGAGATGACTCCGTATCGGATTCAGTACATATAGAGATTCGTACTGTTTCTTACCCAAACTGGCGTGCAAGGGGGTGATTAGGCTTTGATCACACACTTAACCACCATTTACACACATTTACACTTAATGCGGGTTTCTACCATTGAAGGGTGTGTACGAGAAGGTCTCCCTAACCCAGGGTTAACACACAACTGATATACCAGAACAAATAATTATTATGCTACAGCCGAGATTCAAATCCGGGATTCGGAGAACATTATTCTAGTGCTACACATCTCCGCATATACCACATCAACACGGATCACAATGCCTAAAGCAACAGGGTTGTCTAAAATTCTCAAAGGAACGGATGATATTTTACGCGATGAAGTAATTAGCAGGTTCTACTTAATGGGTTTCAAGTTCATACATAACCATACCTATAATAAGTCTCGATAAAATGAATCTTTATATAACTGTGATGCGGCGTAGATGAAAGAAATACTAACATTACCTATTTTATTTCCGACCTCGTTAGTGAAATTACAGTTTGCGTCCTATTTCTGAATAGTGAGAGAGAAAGTCCCAAAGCCGTAACTGATTTTGGTCTTCCCCTTGCATAACTGCCGGGTGTCGTACAGTTCGAAGGGACCTGGCACACCACCAGGCTTCCTATAATTCTAAATTTAGTAAGTCTAGTTAAAAACCCTAAAGTTGCTTAAGAAGACTGAAACGTCGAAAAGATTAAATAAAAAAAAAGTTGAGTGAAAGATTGGTGAAATTAATTTAAACAAATCACTCAATAAAAATAACAACTATATATATATATATATATATATATATATATATATATATATATATATATATATATATATATATAACACAAGTAATGACTTAATAATGACCTTAAAATAATAATTCTGATATTAATGTACAACTCTAAAAAAAAAAAAAAAAACCTGCTGCGGGCAACGACTTTAAATTACCTCGACTGTTAAAATCAATTTAAGAATTATTCTATAAACTTAAGGTTTATGAAAAACGTTTTAAGTTAATTTAAAAAAAAACGCCGCAACTTATTACACAATGGTTTATTATTTCCAAATAACAATATTAGGGCATAACATATGGCTGTTGATATGCAATTAAGTAATATGAAAAGCACTAATTCAAAGCATTATATCATAATAGTACCACAGATTTCAAAAACGAAATATCTAAGCTAACACATTTCAATGATTCTTTTTTCATTTAGTCCATTTTGCACTTTTTTTATCTATTATAATCTTATCTTGATTATACATATGAATTTTTTATTTTATCGCGCTTTACTTATACTGAAACTGTATACACACTTTTCTCTATCTTCAAAAATAACTGAGTTATAAGCGTATTTATGTGAAAATTTTCAATTTTTTTTCTCTTTTACATATTTATTCGCGTTTTTTTGGTTAAAAAACAATAATGAATTTTTCTATATCTTCGAAAATAACGTAGTTACAAGCGTATATATAAGCGAGATTTCAATATTTTTCATTTTGTTTTTTGTTTATCGCTCTTTACTGATTCTAAAACTCTTTACATACATTTCTCTATCGTCAAAAATAACTGTGTTATGAGCGCCTTTATGAGTAAAATCCAATTTTTTCTTTTCCTTTATCACTTTTTAAAATTATTCGCGCTTTTTCTGTTTAAAAACACTAATAATTTTTTTTTCTATCTTCAAAAATAACTAAATCTGTTAGTGAATAAAATCGGGAGCCATTTAAAAACTAACCAGCTGATATCAACGTCTAGCTGTTAGGATCATCGTTGAGTGGACTAGTATTTTTGTGGCAAATTAAAAAAAAAAAAATGGTCCAGTAGTTTCGGAGATATGCCGCGGACGGCGGACGGCGGTCAAACGGATTTTTTTCTTATTCGTTATTCGGATTCTACGCATCTTGAAACGTAAGCTCTCAAATTTCGAGCGGGGGTAATTTTTTTTTCTTTGGTCGATTACAAAGGTTGATTATTGAAAATAATAAACCAAAATGGTATTTAGTTTTGTTGGAAACATATGATTTAGATTAAATAATAGAACTATAATAATAAACGTAGGTATAATAATTAGTGATAAGTTTATGCTCTGTTCGTCACTTAACAATATTTTTCACAACTTTCTGTATAAGACAATGTTTTTTCCAATATCTTTCTCATTTCAACGGTATATTACTCGTCTATATTACAGTTCTTAATATATAAAAACCACAAATTACATCAAAAAACATTCTTTCTTTTCCATCCATTAACTGGTCATTCAATTCGTTCGACTTGTATATATATATATATATATATTATATATATATATATATATATATATATATATATGAATATATAAAACCGTTATTTGTCAAAGTTGATAAGATGGTTAATCTTTTAGGATGTACAAAATTAAACGTATTTTACTAGAAGAAAATACGAAAATGCGCCATTTAAGCCCTGTCAGACTATTGCAATCAGAATGAAACTTATATCATATTAAGGCCCAATTGATTTTACATCGCTATAGTGAGTTTAATCAAAATCGTTAGAGCCTTTTGAGTAAATCATAAAAAAGTTGATTTCGATAAAAAAGTTGCTGTAACATCCCGAGCATGTAGTTGTCTTAAATATGAAATTTCAGTTTCATACATCTTTTAGTTATTGCGCTAGAGTTACCACATACGGACACACGCTGTCCTTTTTGCGGGACTTCGTCATTTAGACTCGGGGCACCCTTTAACGTGTATTTCTGTTAAAAACTGAAATTTGAAAATTTTCACGGTCACAAATACTTTCCCTTACTATATATTCCATATATAGGTAAGTGAAAGTAAAAACGGTAATACATTTTTATAATTTTATTTTTCTCTCTTTACTGCTTCATCTCAATCGTTAGTGAATACAATAAAAAATTATTGCTTCGTGAGAGAAAAAGATTTTTTTCGTTAACAATATGCGTTTAAACAAGAGGTGTGTGACAGTGGGATTTTTATCATGCCTGCATTCTCAGGGCTTTAATAAAACCTTTGTTGGAAAAGGACTCGAATAGATTTTACTTTATTGGGAAATAGCTGTACGGTTGAGCGGCGATACGTTCAGGATTTTGATCTCTCTCCTAGTTTAAGAGGCAGAAAACATGATTTTTTTGAATGATATTTTTTTGTTTTAAATAATTTCGAAAAAAAAAAAAAAAAATATATATATATATATATATATATATATATATATAAATTTAATACAAATGTAACTCATTTCCATATTCTATAAAATTATATATATTTTTTGGGAAGGATTGTACCCTCACAAAAAAAAAAAAAAAAAAAAAACACCATCGGCTATTACACTTAAGTATATTGTATATAAATCATGAAGTAAGTATAGTTTTATAATTGCAAATTAAAAAAGTTAAATGGGGTTTATCAGCATTTTATTGGTTAGCATAACAGCCTTCTATTCTAAAGGTCACAGGTTCGAACCCGGCAGATAGGTTTGTTAAAGGGACAATAACATGTTAAGCAGTCCTTCGCTGGGAACGTAAAGAGGATCTGCAATATTAGGCAGTCGTTAAAGATCCCTATCCTAATTAAACCTGTATTGGCAAAACTTAGGACGCCCACCAGGCCTTATGACGTTCGATTAGCCACAGTAGCATAAAATAACAAACGAAAAATTAATTTTTTTTTTTTTTAATGGTAGAATTTTTTAAATTGCATTATCGTTCTTGTTTATATATTTTACATTGTAAAGAGCTTTGCAGAGGTACCTGGAGCTTTGACTTTTGACTTCATAATAGAAAATTCCTAAAAGCTATTTACATTTTAGGTTTTAGACATTATGAAACATACAATACAATATAAGAGAGCAAATGTCTTCTACCCGAAAAATTACTAAATAAGAAACCTACAACTACAACAGATTCATTGAAGGTATGGGTTATATTGAGTACGGTTTTTCGTAGTTAATTTTTGTATTTATTTGTTTTTTCTTTTTTACCAAGCAATAATATTTCTTCCTTACTGACCATATTAGTTTTTTTGTTTTTAGTTTTAATCGAGAATGGCTCTATTACGTTCATTCAAATAGTTCTTATGTACCATACATGCATGCAGTAGCACTACACAAATTAGGAATGATTTGCAGTGGTTTTAGGACAACAGTTATGGAAGGAGGTGGTTTGGTCTGGCTATTATTTAGTTACCTCTATCAGAGTTAGAGAGTGGAAAATACAAGATCCGAAACATCTCAAGAATTTTTATTTTTTACATAGCTGCTTATTTTACTTTTCTGAATATCTAAGTTATTGCTGAGGGGTTTCATTTGTCTGCGAATAGTCTTTTAAGGGACTCTGTCATAGTTTCAGATGTTTATCCATTTGATATTTTATATAAAAAGGGTAGGGCTCACCTTTTGGTTTGGGTTGGACTTACAAAACTAAAAATAGAATTTAAATGTTTAATGTTGGCTTTTGATCGAGTTTGGCATCCTGGTCTGCTATACAAGCTCCGTCAATTCCTCTCTCCAGCGTACTTCCGATTAATTCGTTCCTATCTCTATGATATAATCTTAAAAGTTAACCATAACCTTTCTTACTCATCCGTATTCAATCAGTTAGCCGGTGTACCGTAAGGTAGTATCCTGGGTCCGATCCTTTACACGGTGTATACAGCTGATATTCCCTTCCATCCAAGCACTATCCTTACTTTCTACTCCGAAGAGACATGTGTGTTATCTGTGAATAATGACCCTGTTACTGCATCACAAACCCTACAGAACCATTTATTAGCCATTGAAGAATGGTGTCAAAACCGGAGAATTAAAATAAATCCTGACAAATCCCATCAAATCACCTTCACTCTACGTCGTAAACCTATGACTTCCTGCCCCACCGTATCCTTTTACAATATACTACTTCGGTACTTAGGACTCCACCTCGACAAACGCCTAACATGGAATCCTCATACTAGACTGAAACGACAGGAAACTGCTCGTAGATACAGATTACTACAACACTTACTCGACAAACGCTCAAAACTTCCTACTTACTACAGAAAAGTCATTTATATAACAATTATCAGGCCTATTTGAACCTATGGCATTGAGCTATGGGGGTCTACTAATCCATCGAGTCCCTTTCGCATCCAAACCTTGCAGTCCAAAATCCTTCGTAAAATACTCAATGCTCCTCACTTTGTTATTAATAAAATCATCTATAAAGACCTCAATATCCCATCTGTTGAAGACTTGGCCCGTTACAGATATACCTCTTTTCATTCCAAACTCCCTGCCCACTCACCCGTTTATCCGTGACCTCTTCTCCGTATCTATTCAAGTGACCTCCTAACTAAATAAGAAATTGGAGAGCTACCAATGGGTAGTTTCTTCACAGGACTACCATGTGTTCTAATCATATATAAAGCCTATTTACTTGTTGTATTTATTTAATAAAAGTATTCCAAAACATGTATGGAATCGTAAATTAGTTTGACGGATTGAAAGAAACTTGTTGCTTCTTTACTTGAATGAGAGAAGAAATATATTTGTTAGCGTTATTATTATTATTATTTTATCAAGAGAGTCGGGAAAGAAGAATTTTTTTTTCCGCTGCTCAGTTAACTCCCCTCATATCCAATTTATTTTAGTCACAACGAGAATATTTTTATTTATGATTGTTTCCACTCTCTGAAATTTAATTCTCCAAAAGCAACATATTTGTTGACTTTATCGAAGCTATATAGAAAGTAAATATCACAACACTACTTCCTCATTTCTATATGTTTTGTTTGATAAAGAAATGGAGGAACTGGAAAATAAAATCCTCATGTCGCTAACGTTTTTCCAAGTGTGCACTTGGATCCCAAGAGTGGGAAACTTCGTGTAGGATTTTACAATAAACAATATTAGGTAATTTTATTATTTTTATATATAATTTATAGAGTTATATTACATCCTTATGCAGTAAAAAGTATTACTAATTGAGTTATGAAATTTATAAAAACATTATCTACAAAAACCAAAGAATAAAAAAAAAAAAACGCTTCAAATTATTACACAATGGTTTATTATTTCCAAATAACTTTATTAGGGTATAACTATTTACATAGCTGTTTAAAGGCTAATATTAACTAATACGAAAAGTAATAAAGAATGCAAAGGAAAATAGTCAATCACCACTGCTAATTTCGAAACGATATATCTCTGCTATATCTAGACCGATTTTAATGATTATGTTTTCGTTTTGTAGATAATTTAATTATTTATGGAATATTATTTTATTTATCATTATTAATTTGGTATTTATTTATTTATCTGAAACATAACTTAGACAAGGGTGTATATATAAGTGAAATTTCTTTTTTTTTCCGTTTTATAATTAATAGCGGTGTTTCGGTGTAAAACTCCACAGAGTTATTTTTTTTTATCTTCGAAAATATAAGAATTACAAGCGTATATATATAGGCAAGATTTATTATTATTTTTTTTTTTTTTATTAGTCGTGGTATTCTGATCCAAAAAATCACTATATTTCTTTCTCTATCGTAAAAATAACTGAGTTATAGGCGTTTTTATCGGTAAAATTAAAATTTTTTTCACTTTGTAGCCTTTTCTCCACGAATAGTGATTTGCTTAAAAAAGTAGATTTTATTATTTAAGCTTCTTTATATATAGCCTTGTCACTATTTAAATTTTTAATTTTTTTTTAGGGTTGGAAGAATATAGAAAATAAATCTTAACTATTTTAAAAATAATATCTGGTTCGCGCATCACACGACTTTAATTTACATCAGTTGTTATAAATGAATTAAGAAATTTTAAGTGATTTTGGAGTTTAAAAATCTTACCATATATATATGTTCAAAAAGGAGAAAACTTCTGCAAAAAATATTAAAATTTGTTTATACAAAAACTAATATATAATAACAAATTGAACTAATTTGATAACCAACTAGAGAAGAAAATAGGAAAATATTATTATTTTTTCAATGCATTTGTTGGTTTATTGAGCTTAAGGATACTAATTTAGATGTATAATATACCGTTGAAAAGCTAAATATTTTTAAAGAAATATTATTTTATATACAAATTTGTAAGAGGTAATGTAAAGTGATGAATAGGGTTCAAAGTTATTACTGATTGTTTACACGTAACAATTTTATATTGTTATAAAATTTAATCTGAATGATATTTTTCATTAAAACATTTTTTTCAGTATTGTGACACCCGCATTGCCTAGCTTTATGAAACATACTTTAGGGCCGATTCTCATACCAACCAAATATATTTACACAATTTGATAAAAATCGGTAAAGCCGGTTCGTAGGAGTACGAGCACTAACAACGTGACACGAGATTTTTATATATGAGAAAATATTTGATATAAATCTAATGTTTTTAACGAAATTGAACAATCTTTTTATTAAAATCCCACCAGATTTCAGTAACAGGAATGACAGTTAAATTATTTGGATGTTGAAATCATTCACAAAAACGTGATTAAAAAAATGTGAAGAAGGAGGGAAGAAGAGAGAGGATAGTGAAAATTAGGGATTATAGGTATATTTTTATGCCAAAGGCAAAAAAAACGTTTTCGAAAAAAAATAATTCCCGAATCTCCGGTATGAATAAAATATACTAAAGGGATTCTCATACCTACCAAATAAAAATTCATAAAAATCGGTTGAAACGTTTTTCAGGAGTTCCATTATAATACATTCAAAAAGGATGTTAAACTCTGTGTAAGGTACTATTCTGGGTATTTATTTACTAAAACAAAAAGTCCATATTAATATTTATCTTTAACTCATTTATTAAACAGATATCAATGGTACTGTATTACTATTTATTTATTATTATTACAACAATTAGAGTAACTGTTCAAATGGGCCTCCGCTTTGTCGAACGCAACATTGAGCACGACGAATCCATGCTCCCCTGGCCGTTGGTATAGCATCAGGACGGTCCTTGATAGTTACTGCGGCTTTCAATAACACAAAATAAAAAAATCTGGTGCGGGCAACACACGACTTTCACTTACCTTCATTTTTAAAATCAATGTAAGAATTTTCAAATACAGTTAGAGATAAAAATACGTGAAATTATTAAGGAATTAATCAAATTAAATTTCTATAGAAACATGTGTTTGATTCAAAAATCTATTATATTATTATCTAAAATGATCATTTAGTTTTATGTTCATTTCATCACTCTCTATTAACTTTTAAAAGCTTGTGTATGAGATGATAATTTTTCTAAAATCTTTAGCTTTCCAACGGTATATCATACATGTATATTACTGCTCTTATGTTCAAAAACGAAAAATTGCATTAAAAAAATATTTTTTCTGTTTTCTCCTTTAGTTGGGTATCGAATTTATTCAATTTATATATTTACCGGTTTTTCATCGGCGTTAACAAGATAATCTAGTTATTATTATTGAATCTACAAAATTAAAGGTACTTTAGGGGAAGAAAATTTAAAATATCGGCATTTAAGCCCTGTCAGACCCTTTTTATCCAAATAAAACCTACATCATATTAAAGCCCATTAAATTTTACATCGATATAGCGAGTTTAATCAAAATCGTCGGAACCGTTTTTGAGAAAATCGAAAAAAGGTGCAAAATGCATGGTATAAAGTGCCTCTTCTGGTAAGCTCATTTTGATGAAAAAAGTTTTGTCACGTCTCGGGCGTATAGTTGTCTTAAATATGAAATTTCAGTTTCATAGGACTTACCGTTTCCGCCCGGGAGTTACCACACACACACAGACACACAGAGACACACACACACACACAGACCTATTTGCGGGACTTGGTTATTTGGACTCAGGGGACCCTAAAACGTGTATTTCCGTTGAAAACTGGAATTAGAAAATTTTCACGATCGCAATACTTCCCCTTACTATATATAGTAAGTGAAAGTAAAAAAAAGTTAATATTAACATATTTCTCAAACTAATTTATTAAACAGATATTAAATGTTAAAGATTTATTATTTATTTACTAAATTAAGACTGACTGTACAAAGTTTAACATGTTTAATACTAAATAACAGGTTTTAATCACCTGATGAATAAATGAACAATAAGCAATAACAGTAATTGCTCATCTGCTTGTCTAGTTCTGTGTGTTTTAGTGTGAATAAATTCACACAATTCAATTTATGATTATCATGGAATTCGTGATGATTATACCATAAATTTATTCACTTTTCTGGCAGCTGGTACGCATGAAGAGTTTAGAAATCGAATGGTGGAAGCCGCAGTAACTATCAAGGACCGTCCTGATGCTATACCAACAGTCAGGGGAGGGGAGTATGGACTCGTCGTGCTCAATGTTGCGTTCGACAAAACGGAGGCCCATTTGAACAGTTACAGTAAATGTTGTAATAATAATAAATAAATAGTAATAATAAATCTTTATCCTTTTATATCTGTTTAATAAATGAGTTAAAGATACATATTAATATGGACTTTTTGTTTGTTTTGTGTTAGTAAATACATACCCAAATTAGCGCTGTGCAATTACGCTCTGTATATCAGATTTAAAAAAAAAAAAAGTAAAAAATGTATTTAGTAAATAATGAAAAGGTAGTGGGTAACTCATAACCTAACGCATGCTAAAGACGATTTTATTTTATGCTGATAAAACGAATTTTCATAGTGAAAAAAAAAAAAAAAAAAAAAAAAAAAAACTCCATTTCATAAAGTGGCAATATATTTAGTTAATTCGATTGTCACTTGGGTCAGTTTAAAGCTCCCTCTGAGGCCACCCTGCGGACACAAAGGGTTGTTTGGGGAGTTGGCATCCGCAACTTCATTGGGGGTCTTGTCTCCACTTCTAAGGATTTGCTGGGAGGGTAAAGGCTATTAATAGCTTTGTCACGATTCAGATTTCATTTGTCAATCCTCATGGGTTAAATCAGAGATGGGCAAATATCCACAACAAAAGTACTCAATAGTTTTAAAATAATCGATTTCAAAATCGATAATATAAAAAAAGAATAGCCTTAATAAATTATTAATTGAGCTCAAAATGGACAGAGGCAAATCAGTGAAAAGTACACCCTACACTTCGACTGGTGGATTATTTGAGTTCAGTACTCGTACTTTTTTGTGAGTATTTGTCCGTTACTACGTTCAATACACTGCGGGAATAGTAATAAAGAAAAATTAAAAAAAGCGGCGAGGTCTCGAGGATGGAACACTATCCTACTGTTCTCTAGGTTCTGGCTTCGAACCCCGGCTGTGGCAGAATATTATTTATCCTGTTATTTCAGCTAGGGAGAGGGAGGGGTGAAAGAGGGTGACCCTAGGGCATGAAGGCCCTCCTGGGGCAGACACAGCATCAGTAAAGTTACCAAAAATTGTCAAAACCTGGCGGCTCAGTGTGTTCAAAGCGTAATCACCTCCTTGCAGAACCGTTGGTCTGGAAACAGAATTAATCTCTATATGTACTGAGCCCAAGACCCTTCATGGGTTGTAGTGGTGTATTTTTATTTTATTTTATTATATATATATATATATATATATATATATATATATATATATATATATATATATATATATATTTTTTTTTTTTTTTTTTTTTTTTTTTAAGTAAGGGGCTTGGGCTCAGTACATATAGAGATTAGTAATGTTCATTGGCCAACGGAGTGTACAAAGTGGTGATTAGGCCGAGATCACACTCAACCACGATGTTTTAGCCAAATTTAAGCATTATTTTTGTCCACAATATAAAGGCTGGGCTGTGGAGGCTAAGAGGGTGGTTCGCACCATGGCTAGAAAAACTGAATTAATAATCAACATGCCGCTGACGGACTTCGAACCTAATGTTCAGTCATTAAAAGTGAACTAGACCACGATACTGCTGCGTAGGGAGGAATGGGGAGCAGGAAAAATGAAGAGGTTT
Source organism: Piezodorus guildinii (assembly GCA_023052935.1). Lineage (NCBI taxonomy): Eukaryota > Metazoa > Arthropoda > Insecta > Hemiptera > Pentatomidae > Piezodorus > Piezodorus guildinii. Next base: position 13,940 of record JAJSOM010000190.1, read on the forward strand.
ACAACCTCTTTGGAGAGTATGACGTTATTAACGTAATCAAGCGACATCGCCTAAGATGGATGGAGGAACATATAACTCCTAAAATATTATTGACGAAGATATTCCCAATGCCGAAGGAGAGTTAGCTGCCCCCGCCTTCGATGGACTGACTGTGTGCCTGTTGATGAGAGGAGTTTAGGGATTCCACCACTGGATGGAAGCACAGGACAGGGGCTTCTGGAGGTTGCTGGTTGAGGAGGCATGAACGCGTCAACGTGTTGTAGCGACAAACCAATTATAATAATAACGATTCTGCTGCAATTAAATGAAAATTATGGACTTTTTAGCGGAATAGATGATAACTAAATGAAATTTTTTATTAGAGTAGCAAAAATATTATACGCAGTAAACATCCAGTGTTTCACATCGAATCGAGTTATATGAACTGTTGTATCTAAAGTTGTTTTTTATACACCAATACTTTAGATTTTAGAAATAAATATGAACTGTTTATTGATAATAAGACCTCTGCGTGACGAAACTCTTCTGGGACCACTTTTAGTTCTGTTCATTAGCTTGGAACTTACCTAGAAAGGAAAAAAAACAACAATTAGAATGAAATACATTTATAAATTGAATTATTATCTATAAATAAAATTATTTAGACATGTTTTATAACATTATACTAGATATTATAAATTATTATACGTTATTATAGAATAGAATATAATATAATAGAAAAATATATTTATTCTGGGACAAGGTCCCTTAAGAACAATTCATATGTACAATTAAGATATATATATAATGTGTCTGGCTACAAGACCAAAGGAATATAATTATTTCTTATTCACAATGATACATAACGAAAAGAAAGGATATAATAAAACAAAATAGTTAAATAAATAAATAATAACTTTTGGTGCGCCAAAAAAAACTAAACATCGATATTGATTCATAATCGATCCATATAAAAATATGAACAATAGATAACAAATTTTCTTTTTGATTTGTAATATCTTATTGAGCGTCTGTTTGGGATGACAGTTGGTACTGGAATAGCTGGGACTTGAATGATGGTAGGGAAGAAGCATAGCGGATATGAGTAGGTAAGGAATTCCAAAGAGTAGTGGAGCGGACAATAAAGGAATGATCAAAAGTTGTTGTTCTATGGGTAGGAATATAAAGGTCGGAATGGCGCGATTTTGTTTGGAGGGAGTGGACTGACGATTTAAATTGCAGACGACTGTGGATATATGGAGATAGCTGGGAGTTGATTGTTTGGTAAAGATATGATCCTAGGAAATATTGTCTTCGGATAGAAGGAAGGAGCCACTTTAACTCATTGTATAAATGGGTAACATGAGACCTCTTCGGTGTACCAAGGACAAATCTTAAAAATATGTTCATAGTTCGCTTTAGCCTGTCCTCGAGCACAGCCGAGAGGCCACCATATACCATACAGCAATAGTCAAAGTGGGGGAAAATGAATGAGGATACAAGGAGCTTACGGGTAGACAGATCATTGATAAGTTAAAATGGTGACAAAGAAGGTGATGTTCGAAATCTAATAATAATAAGCTATGATAGGATACTAACATCTAATAATAACCTAACAAAGTTATCATGGTATAGGAAAGAATTTCCTTTTTTTTGTTCACTTTCACTTAACTAAAATTGTCGCAAAAATCGGAATTGCGATGTTAATTTTTTTTTTTAAGTGGAGATTTTTTCATCTAAAATCGGTCACCTATAATACACTTCTTTTCTTTTAATTTTCACTGAAACGACTTTAAAAATTTTGAACACATTCAGGATAAAAACGATTACTTTTACAATCCATGAAGAGTATTGAATTTAGAGCGTATATGAGAGATCCGTACTATTTCTTGGCCGAAGGCCGTGCCAGGTCCTTGAGCCGAAATCACTCTTAGCAGGTTTTGGCGACCATATCGGTCCCAGTAAAATAGCCTAGTATGCCTTAAGAAAAAAAAAATCTGGTGCGCGCAACACACGACTTTCACATACCTCGGTTGATATAATTAGTTTCAGAACTAAAAAATAAAGTGGGAGTTTAAAAACAATAAAAGAATTAAATTCAGTTTCGTTGAAAACATTAGTTAAAAAAATATAATAACAAAATAATATCCTTTTTTAATATAATTAGTAAAACATTTACAATAATCACTTAATATTATGCCCTATTTGTCACTTTTCTTTATCTTCCACAACTTTGTATATAAGATAAAACATTTAGCTTTCCAAAGGCATATTATATATCTATATCACTATTCTTTTTTTTTCTTGTTTTTAATATTTTATTGAAATTTACAACTGTATATTATAAAACATCAAGTAAATATGCTGATAAAAGATAGTATGCATGACAAACATGAAGAAAAACTGCCCATTGGCAGCACTCCAGTAATCAATCTAAACAAGAATGTGTCGAGGCCATCTTATTTTCAGACGCCTCGGAAGATTTTCAGGAATGGAAGAGAAAGCAAGGATTGCAACTAGGGGGTTAGACTGGGAGTGGAGTTTGCCATGGAAGGATTGATACCTGGTTCGGGCCAAATCAGCTACAAAGGGAATATTTAGGTCTTTAAGGATGAGCATATTCGTGACAAAATAAGGAGCGTTGAGGATTTTTCGAAGGATTTTGGATTGTAAGGATTAAGGACGGAAAGAATTTGATGGTTTAGTGGAGCTCCAAAGCTCAACTCCGTAAGTCCAGATACGTCTTATGATAGTCGTGTAGATGAGTCTTTTGTAGTTAAGTGGAAGTTTAGAGGGTTTTTCTAGTAAGTGCTGAAGTAACCGAAAGCGGCGAGCAGTTTTTTGTCGTTTCACTCCATGTTAAACGCTTGTCAAGTAGAAGTCTTAGGTAGCGGATCTGTTCAACTGGAACAAGCGGAATATTATCAAAGGGTATTATAGGGCAAGGTGTCATAGACTTACGATGTAGGATGAAGATAATTTGGTGTAATTTGCTAGAATTTATTTTAATTCTCTAATTCTGACACTATACCTCAAGCTCTCTGATGTGGGATTGGAGATTTTCAGAGGCCGCAGTTGGATCATTATTATCATTATCAGTCATAATTAACAAGTGTCATCTGCAGGAGTAGAAAGGGTAGTATTGGGATGTGATGGATATCAGCTGTATTAACTGTATGAAGAATGGGTCCTAGGATACTGCCTTGAGGAACACCAGCAGATTGAGTAAAAATGGACTATTGGAACTATTGTTATTTATTCTGAAGGATCTGTCAGAAAGATAGGATTACTATTGTTATGTTATGTAAAAAAAAATAATAATAAAAAAAATAATTAAAAAAATAACTAAAAAAAGATGTTTGCTCTTTCCTCATTTATTTGTTATCAAATTCATTCAACTTGTTTATTTAGCTGTTTATTATCAATAATATGATTTTTAAAAAACCGGCTAAAAGATGATATGTTTTTTTTAAAAGATGATATGGTTACTTTTTTAGATCTACGAAATTAAAAGTTCCCTTTAAGGATGAAAATTCCGTATTTAAGATCTTTTACAGTATTTCTATCAAAAGGAAACCCGAATCAAATTGAAAAACTTTAAATTTTACATCGACAAAATGCATAGTGACAAAATGCATAACATGAAGTGGCTCTTCTGGTTAGTCAATTTTGATGAAATATGAAATTTATTTAATTAACCAGTTGCGAACCAGACTTTACTCACACATACTCACAGAAAAAGCTGCCGTAATATTTCCTTAAATATGACATTTCAGTTTCGTACGACTGAATAAACAGACGTTTTTGCGGGACTTGGTCAATCGGACTCAGGAGATCATAAAACGTGTATTTTCAGCGAAAACCATAATTCGAAAATTATCACGAATGTAATATTTCCCCTTACTGTATAATTCATATATTGGTTAGTGAAAGTAATAATAAAGCGCTTTTCAACACAAATTTATTATTGACCAGCAAAAAATGTTTTCAAGGTAAATGTCAGCCGACAAAGTTTTGGAAAAGTTCCAGAATTTCAATAAAATGAGGGCGTTGACATAAAAACTTTTTGATATGTTCCTTAACAAAAAAAAAAAAAAAAAAAAAAAAAATTCGGAAAGAATTTATTCAGCCACCAGTTTAAGAGTTGATCGTTAAGCAGGTCTGGGACGATATTTAACGAGCATTTGAACGGGTGGAGCAAGTCTGTATATTTCTTTTTTTTTTTTTTTGTTTCGCACATGCTGTTTCCAAGGAAACCAAGTGACTTTTTTAAATATAATGATCAACATTTTTGCAACTGGTTAGTTTGTTTGAGCTGCATTCAGAACATTATTAATGCCTGTCCCTAATTAATAAAACAAGACAAGCTGAACCAACTCCTTTGCCCGCGAATATTTCATTTGTACGCACACGCGAATGCCATTTTTGGTAACCAAACGTGTAATTTCACACAACTTCGCTATCGGTCAATCAGTAACATATACGCTCTGGCTCGGCCTCCACTGGCATACACCAGTGAAGCGCTGAGTGGGAGGCGCTGGGATCTCTTGGATTCCGCTTCTCCCCCCACTTGTGGGGGGAGCAGCCGAGTCTAGGGTTCCTTTGGCTGATTGTATATATTGTATATAGTTAAGTATGCTTGTATGATTTTTATTTATTTCCCAACTTGTATTTATCTCTACTACAGGTTGTTGTTTTGTTTTGTTTCTTGTTGTTTTTATTTTTTTGTATATATTTGAATTTATTTATTTCCGATTTTATGTAATTTGACTTTATCATTATTAGCTGTATATATTGTATGAATGTGTACTACATCTCTATTACTACTGTTCATTATGCAACAAATTGTAATATTTCTCAATAAAAAAAAAAAAAAAAAAAAAAAAGTAACATATACAATAATTTTTATCGTTCTTATTTAACGTAGGATCTCAATTTTATACACTAAAATTTACAGTACTAGCATATAACATTTCCATTATAACTAAAACATTTTCATTTAAAAAGGAGGCAAACTTGGAGCACCTAGTTAGCAAAAAAAGACATTAGATAGCGCTCCCGAGAGTGAAGATTCTTATATAGTCCTTGAGCCGAACCAAAAATTGCATCCCAATTTACCAACATTTTTAATAGGTTTTATGCAAAGGATTTGTCATAGTAAAGCAAAAAATACACGTCTACCAACTCAAAGCGGGTCGATCACAAAATGGCGTCCATTTAAAAAGAGGGCAAAAAGACGAAATTCTGACTCATTTGTGCACGATTATTCGATTGACTTTATAATACCAGGCTATAATACGAATCGAACGAAGCTAGCCTACCATTCACAGGTCGGCGAGAAGCGGCGGCAGACGCGTTTTTAGGGACAGTCTTTCTGACCAATGTAACCATTGCACCGACATTAGACCTGTCAATGAGTATTAAACCTACGACTTTCTATTACTACTCAACTTAAAGCTGATTTCATGCCTCGCAAAGTAGTTTATAACCATTATATTGTTAGGAACATCCGCTTTAACGATGTTAACCAATTAAATTAATGAAAAAAAGTTTTCGGTTATTTGTAAGAACCATATCTATATAGCTATTAAGTCACACGGACGTGTTCAACCACTCAAATTAAAGGTGATTTAATTTTATCTAGTAATTGCTGTAGCCATTTATATGAGTATAACGATAGAATGAGCAGTGTCCATAATAGTAACAATAATTATGTTAGAGAAGAGTGTAACCCCTTTTGCTGAAACATTTTTTGTTTTGCAATACCTGTATATCGCTTAATATTAGACATAAAAATTTCTTTTACCACCCTAATGAAAGCGTAATAAATATTTGATGATTTACTTTATAACAATTATCCTCATAAGATACGCCGTTTCCATGATAGTAACCGTAATTATGATAGAAAAGATTCATATCTCGTTTTCCGCAAACTTAGTTATTTTTTTTTGTAATACCTCTATATCGTTGAATATTATATTGAGTTGTGTCACATGAAATGTCCGTTTTCAAGGAAAAGGATTTTTATTAAAAATACGATATGAAAAAAAGATAATTTTATTCGAAGTATTTACCTTCTTTTGCTATACATTTTTCCCAACGTGACATTAACTTTTTTATCCCCGAACTGAAAAACTCTGAGCTTTGAAGCGAAAAAAAATCTGAAAACGCACTTTTCACTTGATCGTCATTTTCAAAAAGTTTTCCTTTGATGAAGTTGTCTAAATTCCTGAACAGGTGGTAATCTGTTGGAGACAAGTCAGGAGAATATGGTGGGTGCGGAAGAACTTTGTAGCCCAGTTCTTTCAATTTTTGCACGGTATATTTTGAAACATGGGGTCTTGCTGCCGCGCAGTGAGATCATGAGGTACCCATGTATCGAGCTTTTTTACTTTCCCAATACCTGTGTGGTAGGGGTTTTCTTCTACTGTATGTTTGAGGACATCGTTGTCTATTACGGACGGAGGTCATCCTCAGGGCAAGCTTTTCAAGTCGGTATCCCCAGCTGAAAACTTAACAAACCAACGGCGAATGGTTCGTTCATTAACACTCCCTTTCCCAAACGCCTTGCAAATATTTCGAGCGGCCTCAGCTGCTGAATGGCCGAGTTTAAACTCGTACAAAAATATTACTCGAAAATCGCATGTTTCCATGTTCATATTCGGAAGTATACTAAAAAGTGGGTAATTGAGTGGAAAGCTAATGTTTATAATACAAAGGTTGAGGGTTAGTAACTGTTTACTTTAAATATGTAAACATTCGGAAGAAAACAACAGAGACCTGCAAAATCCTTTATGTATTTCAGAAACTATAAAAACGGACATTTCATGTGAAAGAACCCAATACATGGAAATGTCTTTTAAACAATATACTTGATGATTTACTTTATAACGATTATCCTCATAGGATGAGCTGTTTCCATGATAGTAACCATAATTATGTTAGAAAAGAGTAATATTTCGTTAATTCCCTTTTTTAATAGCAGCCATTTTGTAATCCACCAGTTTTCAGTTGGCAGACGTGTATTTTTTGCTTTACCATGATAGATGCTTTGCATAAAACATACTAAAAACGTTAGTAAAATAGGATGCATTTCTCGTCGCTGGCACGCGGACTGAAAGGTTTTAGAGGCTAGTTAGACACGCTCTACATCGGTTAGTGTGACTCGGATAAAATGTTTTAGGGTAGCTGCTGAGTCTAAAAATTAATGAAGAATATGTTTTGCTATATAAGGTTTGTTTTTAGGAATTATCGTTTAGTAGCTATTATTGATTTGAATGAAAAATTCCATGTTATGCTCTAGTGGTGTTGCACGCATTGACTATTTGAAGTTATTTCTAAATATAACATTTGTAGCTAAGACCCATGGCAAAGGAGCTATATTGTGTTCAATTAAAACAAATCACGTTTTGCCAACATTTTTTGTTAGTGTTGGTGCTTTTTCAAGAGGCTCTATCTCTGTAAGTTCGTTTGTCTGTTTATTTATTTAACGTCAATTTATACTACTATGGCTAATCCGATGATGCTATTCTGTATTATCATTGCTATTTTTGAGGAAGTGTTGTTTTTCTGATCCTTCATTTTTCACGGCACATTATGCCATATATAATTAGATGGGCTAGCTCTGAAGGTAGTCGTCTCATGAAAAAAAAAAAAAAAAAAAAAAAAAAAAAAAAAAAAAATATATATATATATATATATATATATATATATATATATATATATATATATATATATATATACGTAAATTTACAAATAAGCAACATTTTCTTAGAACAATGATTTTAAAAAAATATATATTTATTGAGATATATGACACATTGATTCGATATAAACAATAGTTTTTTATTTATTTAACGTCACTTTATCCTACAGTGGGAGTTGCCTATCCAGGTTTCATTAGGATAGGGATCTTTAACGAGTAGCTGAAATAGCATTGCCTTTGGACCACCTTTTACCTCTGGTGGTGTTTCTCCAATCAAAATTTTTACTACAATTTTTGGGTAAGAAATTTAATGGAGAATAATTTTTATTATATATATATATATATATATATATATATATATATATATTTTTTTTTTTGGGGGGGGGGAAGGGGGATGTTTATTATACTGTAGGAATGTAACCAGATTTTGTTAATGTTGCTAGGATTGACAATTTTCCCAATTATCGTTATCATAAATGCAAAAGAGAATATTATTTGTTATGTAACATTAGTCGCTTGGACCAAAAATTTATCAGCTGCATTAGTTTGAATAAAAAAAATTACGTTTGAAACCGTTATGATCTGTGAAATATGTAAATTTTCATTTATCATCAATCCATCGGTCTCTAAGCTAACTCTATTTCTACCTGCTTGAGAAAATCAGTAGCTTATAGATTTAAATATCCATGATATATTGTTTTCCCAGCCAGGGAGAAATGTTTTAAATATTTCTTTGGCCGCGACTTTGTATGGACCCTCCCATTGGCAAAACAGCGTTACTATGATCAATCCTGTTGAGAATACGACCAAAGCTAATGAATGATATAATGATGCTGATAGACCTAAGGATAATCATCATTAATAAAATATATTAGAAACTTAAATGAAGAGAATATAAATTTAAAAATAACACTTAAAATATATCCTTTTATACGTCCTTCGCCGACACAGTGACCCCTTGGACCAGCGACCTCAGAGAGCAGTGACTCAGGTGACGCAACAGCGAGCCTCAGTGAAAGGTTCTTCTCGAACCCAGGCTATTATCTAACACATCTTCTCAGCCTAATCTCGTCCCCGATTATTCAAATTAGTAGTTTTTCTATTGAGTTGTAAAATAAAATCTTAGTGTTTTTTACAGTTGATTTTAACAGAAAATCAGATTCAATATTTCAAATCAAGTATATGTGACCCATTTTGATCTAATACATGTTGCCATCTTCCAGGTAGTTTATGGAATTAGGTCATCGTAAACAGTTGAAGGACAACCCGAGCGCTTTGCGTCTTTCAAATCGAAATGTCCTGTCCAAAACCGAGCAAACCACTTAGAGACAGTGCTTTCTCCTAACGCATCATACATATACACAAAAAGGAGCAGTTAAAGTGCTTTTATGAGTCAGTTTCAACCGATATTCCTTACCTTTTAGGGGTATTTTGCTAGCTCAAAATGGAAGAGAAAATAAATTCATTTTCGTCATTTTATATTTCCCGAAAATTAATTTATTTTCTCTTCTATTTTGAGCTAGCAAAATACCACTTAAAGATAAGAAATGTCGGTTGAAACTGACGCATAAAAGCACTTTAACTGCTCCGTTTTTTGAATATGCAAACATTATTGACCAAGTTAACATGATTTTAGGAACTCAGAGAGGATTAAACTGAAATATTGAAAAACGCTAATAATTTATTTTACAGCGCAATACTTGCATAATAAATATAAAATTTCGACATTTAAACCATGTTAGAATATTTAGATCAGAATGAAACCTAGTGCCGTTTTTGAGAAAATCATAAAAATGTGCAAAATGGAGGATTTGAAGTGGTTCTTTTGGCTGGCGATTTTTTTAATGAAAAAGTTGCCGTAATATCTCAGGCATACTCTCATACTTTACTATTGGCCCACACCCGACTAGCATTATATATATTTATATATTATTATAATATTTTGTTTTTCATAAATTAAACACACTGCGCTTCTTTAACGCCCTAAATGTACAGAAATGTTAGACGTCCATGTTGACAACCTTCATGGCACCGCATATTGGACAGACAATGTACAAATATAGCCAGGAATTCGCTTTACGAAAACAAACACATATTTCAATGGGAGCAGTGATACGAAGAATTCAGAAATTGAACTAAGATTTTTTAAAGGGAATATAAAAAAAACAAAAAAAAACCGGCTATGCCGTCAGGAAGTAAAATGGAGGTCCTAAGCCTGTGCGATGTCAGATACTAGGTTAAGATCCCTACCTACTAAAAAAAGCTTGTACGAGCTAGTGATGGAATAAAAATGAGAGAAGTTTTAGTTCCTTGTCTGGCCATTATGCACTACACAGTTCTTTGCTCCTAGCACCCGGTGAATCTCAGCGGGCAGTGTTGATCTACAATGAGGTCCGCTCAAGTATTGTATCAGTCCACGAGCAGATTGTTTTATTTTTAGTCTGGTTCAAGAGCAATGAACTCTAAGCCGATAAAATATATATTATTTACAAAGTAACGTAATATGATATGAACAAGGAAATATATATAAACAGGGAAAATAGAGATAAAACGAAGATCTAGCTCTTAACCTCACTAATACTCTATATTTTTCTCTCTCGAAAATAGCCATTTCTTCTAACATTTTATTCGATATAGTTTATAATCTTATCGATTTGTTTTTCATTATTTATTCTTCGCGCACATTCTAAGGAGCTTAGAATAAAGTTTGAGGTTTGAATATTCAATTTTTGTTTATTATTTTCAATAATGAACCTATGTACTCGACAAAAAAAAAAATAAATAAATAAATAGAAAAAAATACCCCCACTCAAAATTTCAGGGCTTACTTCTCAAGATGCGTAGAACCCAAATAACGAATAAAAATTGGAATCACTTGTAGCTGGGTGGCTAGCGTAACAGCCTCCCATGCTAAAGGTCACGGGTTCAAACCCGCAGGTGGTCCTAGGATTTTTTAATGGGAGTAAAAAATCCTTAGTTACGCCGTCCTTCGGAGGGGACGTTAAAAGGTGTTCCCGAGCCTGTGCGATGTCAGGTACTCATTAAAGATCCCTATCCTAATAAAACCTGGATAGGCAAAATTTAGGACTCCCACTGTAGCATCATCCGATTAGCCATAGTAGCATAAAGTGACGTTAAACGAATAAATAAACAAACAAACGAATAAAAATGATGTTTGTCCGCCGTCCGCGACATTTCTCCGATACTACTGGACCAATTTTTTTGAAACTTTCCACAAAAATGCAACGTTGGTCGTAACATCTAGTCGTTGATATCAGCTGGTTATTTTTTAAATGTGATTTAATTCAATAACTTGAGAAGAATGTGTTTAGAATTTTAGAATCAGTTAAGTACAATAAACAAAATTAACAAAACAAAGAATTAGAAAGGAAAAACATCTTGCCTATATATGCCCTTGTCACTCCGTTATTTTTGAAGATAGAAAAAAAAAATTGATGTTTTTCCTAATTAATAAATAAATATCAAAATCACCTTAGTACTATGTCATAGAGAATCAAATTTCCACAAAAAGAATCATTTCAATTGGTTCAGAACTAGCAGAGAAATAGGGTTTATAAATTAGAAGCGGCGATAAACCATTTTAGGCCATTATTCCTTTTCATTTCATCGTAGTTAATTGTCCATTTGGAAATAATAAACCACTGTGTAATAATTTGCAGCGTTTTTGATACTCATTTAGCTTTTCTTCATTCTTTACTTTTACTTAGCTACAAATAACAATAAGGGGAACTATTGCGATCCTGACAATTTTCGAATCTGAAATAATACGTTTTATGGTCATCTGATGGAAAACGAACAGTTGCGAAGAGTATGGATTGTAAGGTTTGAATAAGAGAAGGATTCAACTGTTTAGTAGAGGCTCAAAATAAAATAGAAATTATTTAATATTCAATAAAATAATTAAAATAGTTTAGAGGTTTACAACACTGCCCATTAATATATAGATTTCTATTAAGTCTAGTGCTTTACAAATAAACTAAACATTTATTTATATATCAAATTAAACACGATATGATATGAATTTTAATTATATGATAATTATAGTGACATGATATTTACTTAGAAATTGTTCCATGCTGACAAATTAACATAATACACACCATATTTCCCATTATATCGTAATCAAATAGTCTGAATGACTTAAGCCATATTGCGACTTCGAACCATCAAACTTGGAAACGGGGACGGCTCAATTTAAAAACAAATCTTTGCATAGCTCCACGCGAAAAACATAAACACATGTTGCCCTCCTTCAGAAATAACAATCAAATCAAGATCAGGTCCAGAAATTATAGAGACTTTCGAAAAACCGACCTGTTTCATACATAATATCCCTGAAATTCGTGGCTGGCGGTTGCCAGATTGCAAATTAGAGGCAACATAACAGTCTATTATATTTTTAGTTTCCAAGCAGAAATAGATGATAGATATCTACAAAATTATTATACCATGTATAAAATCATACATAAAAACCCAATATCCCATTTTCTAGCCCGTAATAGATTTTAAACTTCCTGCCCATACAAACCAACTTGTCATCCATAACAATGAGAGGATCCCAAACAGGTCTCACCTATTTTGATGCAATTTTTTTAGGTAAATCTAAAAATTAAACCATTGGGCTCTACAAAATATTAGGGGCCAACGCTCTCGTAAAAAAAGTTTGTGTGCAAAAACCAAATTTTTATTTAATATCTCTGGTTCTAGCGAAGGTAAAATAATAAGATTGTTGTCAAATTTCAAAGCGAAATAACTGAAAAATAATCCATTAAAATATTTAATTTTTATGCTTGGTAATAACCCTTAATAAATAAATGATCTCGTCAATGCAGTACCTTAATAAGGTTTCTTGAAAACCGTGTTTAGATTAAGATTCCTTTTTTGGAGCGAGAAACACATTTAAAAAAAAAACCTATTAAAGGCACTGTTTTGACGAGATTATTTATATGTATTGGTTATTTCCAAAAAAAAAAAAAAAATTTAAACTGCTTATTTTTGCAATTATTTCTCTTTGAAACAGGGTAATTTTGACACCATGCATATTTTTCTACCTTCACAAGAACCAGAGATATTAAATAAAATGTGTTTTACGCGCGCAAATATTTCGGATTTTTGTCACGCGACTCCTGGGGTGAGTTGGCAGCCACTACACCGCAGTTGACTCTAGAGTATTTTTAATATTTGTATTTGAAGCTACAAGTTGTTCGTCTTCGTCAATTTCTGTTATTATGATCGCTATTAAGAAGTTTTTCAAAGGATATATTTTAAATTACTTCTGCATAAATGATATTTTTAGTTTTATTTTCTTGTGGCAGAACATACTGATATTCTCCGCAACTCGATCTTGACGTAAATCGATTCTTACGTCTTTAAATGTTTGCCCCTGTGATTTATTAATTGTTACGGCAAAAAATTAATTAACGGGAAATTGAATTATTTTAAAATTAAAAGTTAAATCATTGGGATTGCTTTTACAACTATCGTTATATTATACCTTATAACAATAATTTAATTTTTCTTTAGAGTTTACTTAAATATGTCCAGAACGGAGGCAGAGATTCGTGAGCTCCTGTTTTTATTATAACATTCAAATTGTCCATTTAAATCAATAAAAATATGTTTTCGGCGAGGTCTAGTGGATAGAGCACTACGCTACCGTTCTCAGGGTTCCGGTTTTTGAACCCCGTCTGAAGCAGCATTATTTATTCTGTTATTTCAGCCATGGAGCGACCCTGCGGAATAGAGCCTCTTCTAATGCGCACGAGACTTCCTCAACTCATAAAACCTATACAACTTTAGTAAATGTTTTCTTAATAATTATTTCAACCATTACTCCGACTAACACAGGTAGCAGAAGGACAGTGACACAGACAGGTAATATCCCCTAAGGTGTTACATTATGGGGACAGATAGGCTTGCTTGCTCTTCCGTTGGATAGGCCTTGCACTCCGGAACCTAATAGTCTATCTATTTTTGAGGAAATGTTGTTTTCCTTATCCTTCATTTTTCACAGCACATTATGCCATATATAATTAGATGGGCTAGCTCTAAAGGTAGTCGTCTCATGAAAAAAAAAAAATGTAAATTTAAAAATTATAAAAAAAATGAATATATTTTTAACGTATTCATATATGTGATTAAAAATCTAAAATGTTAATGTTAAATAGAAGGTATATTCTTAAAGTTTTATGAATATTAATAGTTAACCATTTCATAATTCAATAAGTAGTGTATAGCTGGGAGTCAAAAAAATATATGAGTTTGATAGGTAGCGGGCAAGAGAGTTTATGTGGGTTGGGAGTTTGGAATTGAAAGTGGTATATCAGGTAAGAGAAAGGTCTGCAACAAATGGGATATTAAGGTCATTATGAATGATTTTATTTGTGACGAAATAAGGAGCATTCAGGATTTTGCGAAGGACTTTGGATTGTAAGGACTGGATGCGGGAGGAATTAGATGGTCAAGTAGAGCTCAAAAGCTTGATTCCATATGTCCATAATGATAACATATATGAGCTTTTTGTAATAGAGTGGAAGTTTTGAACGTTTGTCAAGTAAGTGTTGTAGTAATCGGTATCTACGAGCAGTTTCTTGTCGTTATGAGGATTCCAAGTAAGACGTTTGTGGAGAAGTGAGTTGGGTGTTATTAAAGGAAACAGTATGACAGGAGAGGACGAAGGGTAAAAGTAATTTGGTAGGATTGATTTTGATTCTCCAGTTCTGACACCGTTCCTCGATAGCTGTGAGATGGGACTGAAGGATTTTGGATGCTGTGGTTGGGTCATTATGGACTGATAACACACTTGTGTCATCCGCGTAGGTATTGAGGACAGTGATTTTATAATTAATTTACAATTTTATGCTTCTTAAAATGTGTTGAATAACTAAAGTACTAAGTTCTTTAAAATTACAATAATTCAAATTTATAATTGTATTTTATAATACAACAAGTAAATATGCTATGGGATAAACTAAATGGAAAAAACATGTAGGTAATCTAACAATTGAAAACAGTAGATAATCTAAATCAGAAGATTTAAGTTTTTTATACGCCTCGAAGGATTATCAGGAATCGAATAGGAAGCAAGAATTGAAACTAGTGGGTTAGGGTGGGGATGGAGTTTGTCATGGAAGGGATAATATCTGGTTCGGACCAAGTCAGCAACATACGGTACATTAAGGTCTTTATTGATCAGTTTATCCTTGACTAAGTAAGGAGCTTTCAGGATTTTACGAAGGATTTTGGAATGCAGGGGTTGGATACGAGAAGAATTCGATGGTTAAGTAGAGCCCCCAAACAGAACTTCATAGGTTTGGTCTTATGTTAGTCAAGAAAATAAGAGCATTGTGGTTAAGAAAGATTAGAACTTTAGTCAGGTAAGTATTCAAGTAGCCAAAAACGGGGAGTATATACAAAACTCAAATTACATATTTTTATTGGCTTAACTGTTACAAGTTTTTTTTTTTTTTTTTTTTCCAAAATAGCTTTATCTTCATCTTATATTATCTGATATTATGCAGCTTTCTGGTTCTATGAAACGGCTTCAAAATCAGCTATCGTTGAAACAGTCTGAAATGGTCTGAATGCATTAATTTTCAAATTAAATTAACAAAACTTATTTTTAATTTTATTTTTTTGATATAATTAACAGTGATAAAAAAAAATCGAAAAAACAGAAATAACAGTAGTAATATAGACAATTGTATAATACCATTAAAAAGATATTCATTTTGAGAAAACTGGTATCTAACATTTAGAATATTTGAAGGCAATGGAAAATAACGAAAAACGCATTAACTTAAGTGATTGTATTTAAGTAATGCCTATTATTGTATTGTATGTAGGAAGAGACATGTTTTCATGAAACATAAATGTAAAAGTAGAGTTTTTATTTGATAGACATATTTATCAAATATAAATATATTTTAAATGGAGGATTATCAATATAGGGTATCAATACATAAAAATATCATTTTGGGAATGAGGCAGTAAATGTCCTTTGAAGAAGAGACATGCTAAAAAAGTGATGTGGGACGTGAAGATAAAATGGAAATCCTTTCTTGACAAATATGGACACCAGGAAGCTATTTCCTATTTCATTTCCTACATTGTCAAACTTTTTCCATCGCAAAATATCTTAGAATTCAAGGTGTTTCAATAATTTAAACTTTAGAATAAATGTGCGACTTCATCACAAAAGAAAAACCCAAGAACATAATAAATATATAAATTGAAATAGTAAACATATTTATCCGTTAGTCCCTTAAGAATAACCATCTTATACAATAAATACAACGTATAATATAATATTTCTGGTCGAGAGACCAATACATTGATTTATTACTTCTAATGATGCTAAAAAACAAAAAACAATAGTATTTAATTTAAAGAAATAATATTTTGGACAAATGGATGCATAGAGGAAAAACAACTTCATCTATTTTTTATTCCGAGACATCAAGCCCCTAAGAAATAATAGACATAAGTCAAATTAACCTAGATTTCATGAGAATAATCTAGTAGATAAAAGCTTATAAATTCATCTGTATATTTAAAAAATATATAGCATACCTATAGAAAAATTTATAAAATTTGCCGAGTTATATATATATATATATATATATATATATATATATATATATATATATATATATATATATATATATATATATATATATATATATATATATATATATATATATATAAAGTACGCAAGATCGGACATTGAGGAGAATGTTTTTAAATGAGTTAAGGAAGTTTTTTTACAAATGGCCACAAGGCCAGACTTTGTATGAAGTTATAAAATAAGTTGGTAACGTTATTTACTGGTGATTTCAATAAA